>CATIWF010098358.1:0-10923 GCA_949630135.1 Balakata baccata
TCAACTTAAAAGATATCTAATTTTTTATTTTTTAGAATGTAATTCTAATATAATATTATTTATATTTTAAAAACTAATATGTAGTAGAACATATATATATATATATATATAATACATGAGGAAACAAATATAATTATCAAATATAAATTAATTCATATAAACAGATAAATATTATTATTATATTACAAAAAGTAATAACTATACAAATAATATTTTTTTATATATAGAACATATTAATATAATTAATTTTAACAAAATGTATTATATATTTATTCATTTATAAATATATATTATAAATTTTTAAAATATTATAAATATTTAAAATATTTTATGTAGTTTGAATTTAAATAATATTAAAAATTTTAATGTTTTATATATTTTTAATCGTATTTAATCGTTTCTTAATAGGTTAAGCAGGTAAAATCTGTTTATGACATGAATTTTTCCATATTTTAATTGTGTTGACATAGTTATGACCCATATCCGTTTAACTCAAATTTGTACCCATCTAAATCCGTATCATTTAATCGTGTCGTATCCCAAATTGTCAGTTTTAAACTTTCAACCTCAATTGCATGAGTGGAGAACACACTTTTATTTTTATGAACTTGCAACATTAGCAAATGGAGAGAGAAGTGATTAAAAAATTCTTTTGGGTCTCACATGTATTATTTAATAATAATTTAAATAAAATTAAAAAATTATATTAAATATGGATTTATATAATTAAAATTTATAAATATGTAATTAATAGTTAATATAATTAATTATTTATTTAATTCAGTATAATTAATATAATTAATTTATTGTATAATTATGCTTAATAAAATAAATATATTTATTAATATAATTATTATAAAATTTAAGTTTATTAATATAAAAATTAAAAATATAATTAATTTGATGAATTTAATTTCGTAATATAATGTATAAAATAAAATTAATTATATTTAATAATATAAATATAATTATAAATTTTTTAATGTTGGATTTTATTTAAGTTTTTTTGTAATTTTTTATGTAATATTTTTTTTTTGTTAATGAAATGCTGTGTAATTTATTTAAATTATTTTAAAGTTTTATAATTAATTTTTAGAAAAATTATTAATTTTAATATTAATTAATTTATAACAATAAAATAATTTAACATTTTAATTATTAATATTGAATATAATAAATTAAAATATTAATTAGGTTTCACAAATTAAAATTGATATCGATTGTAGAAATAAAATGTATTTGAAAGTGTAAATGAAATTTCAGTGATTAGACACTGTAACCCTCTGTTTGCAATCACCGTCCAATTGTTTGGACGGAGATTTTTTAAGGCTGATTTTTTCAAGTTGACTAGAAATCCATTTGTTGAAGTACTTTTCAGATATTTTGCATCAAATATTGTTCAAGACACTATTAGCCATTCTCTTAGAGTATAAAAATACTTCTGCCCTTTGACTACAAAGGAACTTAAGCTGCCTTATTGTAGCTCCTATTTGTGTCTATTGTTGTGAATTGACCGAAATTCTCAAGCTCTATTAAATATATGCCAATCTTAATGTTTAATGGCAATTACCTTAAGAGAAAAACTGCTAATATTTGACTATAATCATTTCCTAATGCAATGCTTCACTTTTTGCTTCATTTTATAGATCTATTGTGGTAGATGAATAATCATTTGGCTTCAACAAGCAATATAGCGAGATTTTGGGGATTTTTTTTTTATTTTTTTGTAGGGCTTAAGGAAATAGTAGTACATTTTGTTCTTTACAACAATGGTGTTTGTGATTTCAACTGTCAATACTTATTTTGTTAGGAATAGCAACCGGGTGAGGATGGGGTGAATTTTGCCCTTGCCATACATGTCTTTGTAGATACTAGTTAGTTTGTGATTAACGTATAACACACGTGATTATTAGATATTAGATTCGTCATTAATTATCATTTAGTTTTATATAATTTTTTTTGTCTTTTTTGTTTCGTCTTATTAATGTTAATTAACCGCCACTAGTATTTGGGATAAGTATGCATGTTTATTTTAAATTTAATAATTAATATGTTACACTATGTATTTTAACTGAGGAAAAATTGCTAAAAATAACTTAAACTTTTAAGGTTGTATCAATATTAAATTGTACTTTCTATTTCCTCATTTAAATATACAAACTTTCAAAATCTTATCAATTTATAAAGTCTGGTAAAATTCAACTGATATAGCATAAAATTCCGACGAGATTCGAAAGACTATGTTGACTAGGAAGCTTAGTTATCTATGGAGAAACATAACCGTCATCGTTTTTATTGAGACCTAAAATTTTAAAATCTAAATATCTCTTCAAGAACGATATAGGTTTTAAAATTTTAGGTCTCAACAAAAATAATGTCATTTCTATTTCTCCATAGATGACTCAACTTTCTAGTCAATATAACATTTTTAATCTTACTCAAATTTTATATCATGTTAACAAAGTTTTGACGGAATTCATAAATTGAAAATTTTAAAAGTGTGTGCATTTAAGAGCATTTCCAACAGCCTTCCTATTTCACTCCTTACCTAAATTTAGAGAGTTTTATATCTTCCATATCTTCCTCCTTACCTATCACACTTCCTAAAATTTACTTTATCCCTCCTCAAATTTAAAAGTCACTAAGAGCTCCTAAATAATATTTTATTATTTTGCTTTCATCTTTTTTGTTCTTTTTCTCTCTTGTTGACCTTAGCATAATTGATCTCTATTTTGATATTGACAATCAAATTAAATGTTACTAATATGTTTATCTAAGTGTGTTTTTATAGCATACAAAGTTTCAAGTTAATAGACCAACGTTTACTTAGCGAACAAATTGAAGAAATAAAATGGTTTGTAATGCATGCTATCACATAGACATTTCGTAAGAGCTAAAGTGAAAGCGTTATCATGCATATGAAAATCCCGCTCGAGCTTTTCACAGTCAAGACCGTTGGTAGAAATTTCAATCAGAGTATGCCATATATCATAACAGCTTTCTGAATTTTTAAATCTCCCGCTCGAAAAAGATATGTCCTGCATTATTATCATCCCGCTTAGGACATCAAAAGTGAGATTAGGACTCTGAAACGCGCTCTTGATTCCTTGCTGACTGGACTAGCTGTTATAAAGTCATTGCATAAAGGACTAATCAAAGGCTGCCATGTCGAAGGCACCAATGGACACTTGTAGAATCTCGCTCTCGATTAAGAAAATGTGCTTGCAATTTTATTCTGTCAGACAACTTTTAATCATTCATCTTTAGAACGTTAGAAATATTTTTGGCACCATATGTAACGGCTAATTGGAAGGTAAACATTATAAATAGACATCCAAAAGGCCTTAGAACATAAGAGCTAAATTTTAAGTGTGCCAAAACTCTTGTAATTTATTTTTCATCTATTTTGTAAGAAAGGTTTAAGTGTCAACCTTAAATACTTGGGTATAGGTTGTAAGAGTAATCTTAAGTGAGAAAAACTCTTGTTTGGGTTGTGTGCGATTCCGTGAAAAACACAAAGAAATTGGTTATTATGTGAGCCATTAAAACACAAAGGATTTGGGTTCGGTGTGAGCCTTGAGAAAATACTTAGTTATAGGTGAGCTAGGAAAACTCTCTAGTTGTGAGTCAGCTAAGAAACTCTCTTGTAATCTCAAGTTGAGATAATAGAACTCCTAATTGCGGTTAGGGAGAGGACTAAGATTTATTAACACTCGAACCTCTATAAATCTTGTGTAGCTTTCTTCTCTTGCTCCTTTACTATTCCACAATTACTTTTGCTTATTGCTCAAACATTCAAAGAAATCCATTAAGCCTAAAATTTCTATTTGCCACCAATTCAATCCTCCTTTCTTGGTGCACCATCTATCCAATAATTGGTATCAGAGCTTTGCTCTCTCTAGTCAAAAGCTTAAGTGTGAGAGAAAAGATCAAGATAGTGAAGGGTGAAGTTAGTGATCAGTTTTCCATTTTTAATGGTACTAACTTTGCTCAATGGAAATTTCAAATGAAGGTCTTTATGGATAGTGAGTCCGTTGATGTGTGGGACACTATCTATAAGGAGTGGAAGCCACGAACCAAGGAAGTGGAAGATGTAGAGGAAGAAATTTCACGGGATAATTGGTCCAATCTTAAAGGAAGGCAAATGGAAGAAACAAAAGAGCAATGACAGTTTTTCTTGCCGCTATTCCTCAAGAAGATAGTCTCAAAGTGTTGCATTGTAGAAGTGCTCATAGCATTTGGAAAACCTTGGAGAATTACTATGAAGGAACCAAACAAATGAAGTCCAAGAAAATCCAACTGCTAATGTGTGAATATGAGTTTTTCAAGATGAAATCCTTTGAGTCCATCACCGACATGACTAATTAGCTCCTTGCTATCATCAATAACTTAAGAAAGGCTAGGAAGCACCTTAAGCTTGAAGACATTAACAACAAAATTTTGAGAAGTATTCCCATCAAGGAGTACAGGTTAAGAGCTGTTGCCATTAAGGAAGCCAATGAAAATTTAAGTAACATGTCCACCAATGTGCTCATTGGCAAGCTTCTCACACATGAGATAGCTTTGGCAAGAGACAAGGAGATGGAGCTTCAAAAGGAGAAGAAGGCTTTAGCTTTCAAAGATTCAACTTCAAAGTATTATGAAGATGAAAGCTCTAGCCAAGAGGAAAGGAATGAAAAAGATAATAATGAAGAGATTGTCAACCTTATGAGAAGATTAATGCCTAAGGAAAAGAAAAGGTATGACAATAACTTTAGTCAATCATCCAAATACTCAAGACACAAGAGGAGTTCCTACATGAAGCAAAAAACCTCAAGTGAAGGAGAAATTGCCGTCTTTTGCTTCATGGCTCTATAAGAGGACTTCTATAAGGTATGGCCTACATCTCAATCTTTTGATAACATGCATGATGATGATATTTTGATTGAAGTTATGAACCTTGAAATTGAGAAATTTAAAAAGAAAAAGTATTTTTCATAAAAACAAGTATTTGGATTTGAAAAATGATTTTTATTATCTACAAAAAAAAATGTTTTAGAGCTTAAAACATGTAATGAATCTCTTAGAAAATCATTGAATGGTCTTTCATCAAAATCTTCAACCTCTTCTTTGCTTAAAGAAAATAATAATTTAAAAAAATGAGATTAAGGAGCTTAGAAAGTCAACTTCAAAATTTCACAAAGGGAAAGAAAATTTGGATACACTTATCCTATTTCAAATACCTCCTCTAGTGAGACATAGTCTAGGCTTCAATGGAGCTTCAACATCATCATTTACACCTAGCTCAATATTTGTTAAGGCTAGCAAACCATGAACCTCATCCATCTAGATAATTGCCTCTTAAGCCAAATGCAAGGCACACACCAAAGTCACGACTCAAAAGAAGAGCAGTAAAAGCTTACATGGTCCAAGAGGGAAACCTCAAAAGACTAACTATGTTTTTTTTGTATAAAATGCATGCACATAAGGTTATACATAACCATACAACATCATGCTTGCTCACATTCATATTCTTTTTATGTTGTGAAACCCAAATCCCATGCAAATTGGCAAGAAACATTTAAGTCCAAGCAATGTCACTATTCCATGAGATTTGGGCACATAAATAAACATTTTTATGTTAGGAAGGCTCTTTGGAAACCTTCCAAAGCTAACCTCAATGGACCCAAACTTAAATGAGCACCAAAGATTGTTTGATTTTTTTATAAGTTATCCACAAGCGATCAAAACGTGATCCACCCCATTAAATGTAAACTTGGCACAAATTGAGGGGGAGCTAATCAAAGATATGATCACATGAGAAAATTTAATTTCATGTGAAGAAGTGCCTTAAAATATGTGGAACAGGTCTTCAAATCAATAGGTGTTCTTAAAACTTTGACTCTTATACTCCAAAATGCTTGCTTCTTGCATTTTGATTGATGTGTTTGATATTTTTTTATTATTCTGTGTTATATGATCCTATTTGATACATAACATCCCATTGAAATCATTCACATATTGTTTTGAAGACATTTCTTTTTGCATGAAATTTGCGATTGAGATTTATGCATAGCGCTCGCGAATTGTTTAAAATACACAAACTTTTAAACTTTTATCAATTTATGAATTTTGGTGAAACTCTACTAACATATAATGAAATCCAACAAGATTAAAAAGATTGTGTTGATTAAAAAGCTGAGTCATCTTATAAACTATAAAATGCTATCGTTTTTATTTTTCTTAAAATTTTAAAACCTAAATCTCGTTTTAAATTTGAAAAATAATACATGTAGCTATCATGTTTAGAAGTTGTCTAATCCACAAAGTAAGGAGGAACAAAAATTTTACTGTCAATATAGTTTTGCTGAAGAGATTTAGGTTTTAAAATTTTAGAAAAAATAAAAATGATGGCATTCTAAAGTTTATAAGATGACTCTGCTTCCTAATCAGCACAGTCTTTTTAATCTTGTTACAATTTTAAGCCATGTCAGTAAAATTTTGCCAGAATTTATAAATTGATAAAGTTTTAAAAGTTTACGCATTAAAATGAGAAAATAGAAAATACATTTTTTTATTTTGATACAATCTTAAAAGTTTATGTTATTTTTGGCAAATTATCTTTCTAAATTACTAATTTGTCTATTATTAAGAGTCACATATAAAATATATGTAGTAAGTAATTTACGGTGTCCCTCCTATTCCCAGTTTTTATATACTAGTTTTTTTATTAACGTGTCTTGCATGAATTATTATATATTAGACTCGTCATTAGTCACCATTTGATTTTTAAACAATTTTTTTTTGTTTTTTTATTAATTTGTTTTGTCTTATTTTGAATGTTAATTAACTAATTAATGTTTGAACTAAATATAGAGTTATAATGTCACAAAGTGTTAATAAGTCTAAACTAATACTTGGGATGAGAAGACATGTTTATTTCAAATATTAAGAGCCATATATAAAATAGAGATATTTTATGTAATTATATATATATATATATTTATTAATTTGTTTCGTCTTATTTTGGTATTTTATTTATAGTGAATTATAGAAGTATATGTTTATCTCAAATTTCATCAAATTACTAATTTGTTAATTATTATGAATTATATATAAAATAAAAATAGTAAATACTTTAAGGTCATTTTGTTTGTCCCCTTATTTCTACTTTTATATATAAATTATGATTTGATTAAGATTTGAAACAATTATTAATATGTGTTACATCTGATTATTAGATATGTGACTCATTTTGCAACTCATATGAACATATAAAATAGAAGTAGTAAGTATTTACAGTAATTTTGTCTGTCCTTCCAAATTACTAATTTGTCTATTATTGAAAGTCATATATAAAATAGAGGTATTTAGTATTTTACGGTAATTTTATCTGTCATCCATATTCTCAATCATCCACGTGCGATGCACATAATTTTTAATAATTGAACTCATCATTAATAAATAAATAATAATAATAATCTTGTCTAACAAATTAATTTTAGTTATTTTTAATTATCATATAATTAAGTCATATTTAATTTAAATACTAATGGTTATTAATTATATATTCTTATATTTTATATAGAAGTAAATTATATTATATTATGTATGTAAGTTTTTAAAACTTAACTCATTTTGTATATGATTAAAATAAATTAATTATTGAATTATATAAAAATTATTAAGAAATTATAACTTTTCAAATAACTTATAAGAATTGTACTAAATATTTTAAAATTCATGTCATATATTACATGCATTGTTGTAATTTAGCATAAACTTACTATTAACTAATACAATATATAAAAGTAAATTAAATTATTAAATGAAAAAATTAATTCAATTAACTAATACAATTAGATTAATTTTTTTGGTAAATTTATCTGTCTTCCCCCTATTTCTACTTATATATCTATATTAATTAGTCTTTCATACCCTCTTAGGTAATTATAGACCTAATTAGTATTGAAACCATTGGCAAATTGAATATAGCATTTCCCAGGGTGTTTAAATTTCATACACATCATTTTCTTATTTTCTTTAAATTGTGTTTTTATATAATATATACTCAATAACTTAAATAAAAAATTAGATCACAATATGTAATTATATAATTAAGGGCAAATTCCTTTTATTACACCTACTTTTTATTGGGAAGGTGTCCATTTAGAATCTTTTTTTTACTATGTCTTTCTAATATTTATTTTATTAAATTAGTTTTTCTTTCTTTTTAATATTAATTGTCTAATTTTATTTATATATAAAATATAGTTACCTAATCTTAATAAAATTAAACTTCTAATTAATAAATTATTAATATTATTTACTAATAAATTAAATTATTATCTCTTAATAAACCATAAAGGAAAAAAGTTTGAATATATTTGTGAGATAAATCATACCAAATAATAAAAAATTATCAATGTTTTGAAATAATTTACTAAAAATATACTTTTCTTTTTTTTTTTTCTTGTCCTTTTCTTTTTTTAGTTTTTCTCCTAACAATCTAAATATATATACTTAACTTGACTTTAAATAATGTGGATTAATCATAGCCACTATAAATATTAGATTTACTATAAAATATAGTTACCTAATTTCCAGTAGAAATTATAATTAATGAATTATTAATACTATTCACTAATAAATTAAATAACTAAATGACAAAATTTATCCAATTAACTAATACAATTATGTTGATTTTTTGGTAAATTTATCTGTTCTCTCTATTCTCACTTTTATATATAGTATGACTAGTTTTTCATTAATGTATTTTGCACGTGCTTATTAGATATTAGACTCATTATTAACTTGTTGGGATTATACCATGTGCATCATATATACAAGTGCAACGGAATTTAAAATTTTGTAATTCCAAATTAATGGAAAAATCTATGCAGTCTTAACCAATTATCCAACCATAGAAAGTTTGAAGAAAATTACCTTTTATCAGAGCTTTTGTCATTTGTTTCACCTTACTAGATTGTCGCAAACTATATTAATCCTCCCTAGGATCACCTCTAACAATAGTCCACGCGAAGGATACAAGGAGGAAAATCTTTTGGCTATGAGTTTTGCATAATCTCTTGTGCTAGCAAGAGAAGATACAAAGGATGAGAGGGAAGAATGAAAATACTTTTGTTCTTTGTGAACAACCCTCTCTGAATATCAGAAAATGGACTATTTATAGTACTTGAGCAATTGGGGTTCAGAACCCTTACTCAAAGAATCATAATTAGATTAGATTTCTTATTCTGACATCAGTCTCGATCGGGACAAACCTGTTCCGATCGGAAAATGCCCAAATCGGGCGGTTCCCATTTGTGACATCTCATGTCCCGATCGAGAACAAGTGCAATCATAGTCCAGTACCAAATGCTAACCGGAACATGTATGCCTCGACTGTGACCTTTGTTCCACTTGGAAATGTACCATTCTCAAGCGGAAAACTACTTGAACTCGACTTTTCACTCTCTGTTTGAATCCAATCCAATAGCCCATTTTACTTCCTTTTTGCACCTTCAATGCATGTGATACATTAGGTAACCGAAAAGTCGGTGGTTTGACTATGAACCTTTCCATAAACAATATCTATGCAATTCATCCTTTTACCCTCACTATACCCCACTCGGTTCAGAGCATGGTCTAAATGTCAGCTCCCACTAGACTGACTATGTCACATCTAATCCAAGTAATGTTAGTACTTGTCACTAAGACTTATTACTCATAGAGATATGTTTCCGAAGACCTTCTTCGAGGCAATCCTACTTTGGCCAAAGTTTCCTAAGTAACGATCTCGACAAGTGGCCATTGATATACTTTCCTTCTAACAGGAGCGGTGAATCCTCTATTGACTACCCAACTATCTTCGAATACCACCTCAAGTCCAAGGATATTTGCACTATTACTATGATTAAACTATCATTGACATATATTTAGAATACCCATATGATAATTTCATAGCGAATCTCAGATGTACTTGTCTACTCTAGGAAGCATTCACATGTTAACTCTAAACATCTGCTTATAGTTTATGAGAACCACTACTTGATCCAATCAAGAAGTAAAACATGTGCTAGCCTATCCCATCTCATTGATCCTACGGTTAAGGATGATTTAGATATAAACATAATTACACATAATAAGAATCTCACTATCATGATCTCATCATGATTTCCTTTTTGTTATGTTTATATCATAGACTTCATTAATTAATTTAAAATTCAATCAATTCATATTAATAAATGAAAATGCATTTATTCATATCAATGAAAAGTGTACATGTAGTGCTAAAGATTATTGCCTTTTTTGCACTTCTCTAACATAACTACATTTGGTTTTTATATAATTTTTTTTATTAATTTATATCGTCTTGCTATGGTATTTTATTTATAGTGAATTACAGGAGTGCATATTTATCTCAAATGCTATCAAATTATTAATTTGTCCATTATTAATAGTTATATATAAAATCGAAATAGTAAGTACTTTATGGTTATTTCGCATGTCCCTCCTATTCCCACTTTTATATATATAGTTTTTCATTCACATGTATTGCATGCGATTATTAGATTTTAGACTCATTATTAATCACAACTTGGTTTTTATATAGTCCTTTTTTGTTTTTTATTAATTTGTTTTGTCTTATTTAAAATGTTAATTAACTAATTAATGCTTGAACTAAATATAAACAAGGGTTCGACATAAATTGTTCAAACATATAGAAATTATTAGAGATTTTATTGTAATTTTACAATTATGTTGTATTTGTCTTTTTCCTTCATCTTGTTTCGATAGTTTAGACCACTTTCCACCATTTTTTTCATTTGCTTTGGTCACTGCATAAATATATGATTAAAATGTTAGTTCTGAAAATGTTTTCACGGTGTATAGTTTTAATGCATTTGACATAAGAACATAGAAACTTGTCATTTTACCTTT
>CATIWF010098376.1:0-39190 GCA_949630135.1 Balakata baccata
AATAAATATTCTTTTACTAATTATTTTTTAAAAATATATAGTGTTTACAGATAATATAGTGCGATATTGTTATATTGATTTCAATACTAATAAGATATGCCCCGTTATTTAAAACCCAGTGACAAACTTAAACCATTTTGTGTAATTCGTTTTTCCTAGCTGATTCATTTTGCATTCTTGTGTGCGTGGAGGTGGAGATGAATAATTTTCCTGAATGAAGTCAGAAGCCCAACGACCAAGATAGCAATAATGGAAATTCTTTATGTAGATTATGTTAAAGTATTATTCACAGATGAGTCAATAATACATGGGTTCATAAATGATGATATATATATATATATATATTTAATTTAGTGCTGAAATTAATTTGACTAATTTAGAGTGTATTAAATAGAATTTTAAAAGACAACAAAGTACTCCCTTTGAAAATATAAAGTATTTACATACTCATATTGGAATACAAAACCTCTATATTAACTGAATTTAAATAACTTTAAATAATTTTATATAATTATATATGGAAAGCACAGTTTCAGTTGCAGAAAAACGATATGCTTTGATAACTCTTGCCATAAAAGCTGAGACGTCAGCGAGGCTTGGTCTTCTGGGCTAATTTCTTGCTCTATGACTATGAGCTCATATGGTTTATGTGAGACGGAAAACTACTTGTTTCTTTTTACATACACAGACTGCAAAGTGCATATGGCCTCCTTATTCATTTTTTGTTTCTTTACAAGTGGAGAACACCATATATTTTTCTTTTGTTTTCTATGAAGGTAGCTAGTTTGCTGAGTTAGTCAAATTAAGAAAGAAAACATATATGAGATAGCATGGAGTAAACTGTGAAGAGAAGTTTATGATTTTTAATAGCTCATAGTTGAAAATGAAAAGAAAAAAATCATAATTTTTAAGTCTTTGGTGCAATTATTATTGTTGTTTATTGTTTTTATATTAAATGACTATATATATATATATATATATAATATTAAGGTAGGGTGAGATGTATGTTTATCATGTGTATATAATATATTATCCATAGCTCCCTGGAAACATAATCCAATCAAGGTGATATTTTTTTTTTTTTTTGGGGTGTGAACCAGTGGAATCAAGGTGATGTTTTGATGTTACGTGATGCAGAACGGCTCATTTAATGTGTTTGTTTTAAAGTGTATTATTAAAGAGAAATGGGATGGGACCAATTCTTTAGAACTGCCACTCAAACAAAATAAATACAAAACAAATATGATAAAATAGAATAAATTTCCACTCCGTTGCTGGGCCGCTGATTGCCTGCTTGACCCCTGCTGTCCCGACTTTTGCCCAATTACCCTCCCCTCTTCTTATTCATTCACCCAATAAGTAAATTCCACCAAGTATAATATGCATTATTTGAATAGGACAGCATAAGGAAATATTTTCCTTAAAATGGTCCACCATAAATCATAGTAATGGGGTTTTTTTTTTTTTTCAAAATAGTAATAATAAAAATGTTATTTTGTGAATAAATCTTAAATCAAATTTAAATAAAAATTGTTTATGGAGAAAAAGTTTTTATAGGCATAATATAACAAGAACATAATGTAAACATGGCGTGGGAAAGTCCTGTTGTGTTACCCAATATCACAGATGAGACCAAATAGTGGCCACATGTCATACGTGTCTGCAATATTTCACTGAGTTAAGGCAGACTCGGTGACTCAGCTAAATCCGAAACGGAAGATGCTTTAGAATATACCCTTTTTCTGATCAGAGGCTCGAGAGTCCCATTATACGGGTAAGTATCTATCCTGGATTGTTTCCCCCTATATAAAAAAACCCATTCCCTTCCGCCTTCTCCTCGCATTTTAAACACTTTTCTTCCTTGCACATTCCCTCTTAAAACCACCCCTTTCAAACTCTCCTTATATAAACCCAAACCCAAAATAACGACCATGAGCTCATCATCTTCTTTTACTACTGCCCTCTCTCCATCCGATCAAGAAAATCTCATCCACAAACTCGACGTCTTCAAGATCCAAGGCCGGGATAAGCGTGGCCGCAAAGTCCTTCGCATCATCGGCAAGAACTTACCTGGTATACAACTATCTAAATTACGCGAATTTTCATACAATTGCGTATGCGAAATTCAGTTTCCTTCTTTTTTTTACATAAATCACATTGGATTGGTTTTTCTGTGATTAGCTCGGTTCGTCAGCAGTGAGGTGTTGACCAAGTATATGGAGGAGAAAATTTTCCCTAAATTGGAGGGAGGCGTTTTCTCGGTAGTTTATGTGCACACAGGTGTTCAAAGGAGTGAGAACTTTCCTGGAATCTCAGCCTTGCGATCGATTTATGAGGCGATTCCGATCACCGTGAAGAATAATCTCGAGGCCGTTTATTTCCTTCACCCTGGATTACAAGCCAGACTCTTCCTCGCCACGTTTGGTCGCCTTCTCTTCAGTGGAGGGTACGTTTCTCTTTACCTTTTACCAAAGTTCAGAGTCAGGCACGCGAATCCTCCACCTGGCCCGTTTTTGCCTCTTGAATCTTCATACTGACAAAAAGCCGCTTTTGACCAAACACCACATGGAAAGGGAATCTAATCCTTGAAATGAATTATTAGAGTATGAATGTAATTGAAAAGCATAATTAATTTGACCAAAAAAATAATATTAAGATAAATTAATCATCCCAACTCTCAAAAGAATTGGATATTCAACAAATTGAAAGAAAATGGTGGATGAACTAACCTGGGGCTAATTTCTGGATTGTTAACGTGAAGCAGGTTATACTGGAAGCTGAAGTATGTGAACAGGCTGGAGTTTCTATGGGACCACGTCAGAAGAAAGGAGATTGAAATACCAGAGTTTGTGTATGATCATGATGAAGAAATGGAGTGCCGACCCATGCCGGACTATGGACTAGAAAGCGATCACCCAAGAGTTTACTGTGGGCCCTCTGTGGATAATCCAGTTTCCTCATACTCAATGCGATGCATAGCATAGGATGGAAGGAACTAGGATGGACTCCATCAATTTCAAACTTTGGAAGTAGCATGTACAAAAATGGCGGAAATGAAAATGTCGTTTGTCGTTTTCGAATTAGTTGTGAAGAATTTTGTTGATATGGTACAAGGTACACCCAGAATTGGAGAAATAGTAAATTAGAGCAGCCTGCTGTGAGAAAAAAAAAAAAAAAACAATACCACTTCGAAGACATTGATCATCTAATAGCATCAAAGATATTTGCTTCAATAAGGAGTCATATAAGCCGATATCTGCTTAGTGCTTATAAATATACTTTTACAAGGGAACCTAAGAACTAGATACAATTTCAATAACCGAATTAAATTAATAACCAACAGCTAACCAAACGTTTGTAATAATCTCCATCACAAAGAAAAACTTTTTGCAGGTGAACAATAATTTCATTGAAGATCAAATACCAGCAACACTAAGTTATACCGTGTTCTCCACTTTTCTCATAATTGGCATCTCCATTGCTGCTAACTCGTAAATCAGGATAATTGCGGTGGTTCAGAGAGTGCAACCACAGGGCTACAACTCCTTATGTTCTGCTGATGCAATGTGAGAGTATATATACTTCATTTTGAAGTCCTCCGCTGCTGCTTCATAATCTTTCATGGAAAGCTCTTCATGGCTGTCTTTCCATTTCTGATTATATGATGTGAAGAGGCACTCATCCAAGTACAACCCAACTTCAGGAGCTGTAGGCACATTAATGTTCACATCCCTACAAATTTCAATCCAACATGAATTAGAAACAAGTAAAATTGTTCAAAAATTGTAGCAAGAATGAACCAATGCTTCATAAGCGTTCAACAAGTCCAGGCGGGTCGATGTAGAAGCGGCCCGAGACAACCTGTCCCACAGCGCTCACGCCCTTTTCAGTACGAGCCGAGCGAGCCCAGTCATACCGCTTGGAATAGCCACGGTCCTGTTCAGGGACAGCACCAGAGTGAAAGAGAGATTCTTCGAGGTCACTTTCCATAGTTTTTGCGCCAGGATTTTTCTGCATTCCCTGGTAGCCCACACCGCAGTAAGCGAAGAATATCGCGATTTTTCGGCGCTTGTATCTCTGCTTTTTGGTGGTGGTTGTACCGTCAGGGGCGATTTCATCATCGTCGGAGGTCGTGGTGGACATTCTAGGCCTTTTAAGCTCCGGTTCTTCTTGTGCTGGTGGGACTGCGATGGTTTTTAAATCTGGATTTTCCATTTGTAATAGAAAAAAAAGAGGGGAAACTTTTCCGCTAAAGCTTCTCTCTCTCCCGGAATAGGGTATACCGTGATAAAACCCTAGAAATTAATATTAATTGTTTATTATATTTAGTTTCAAAGGGATATTAGTATGCGTTGAGTATTAGACATATCCACTATGCTCCCGAGTCAACCAGAGTTCATTAACCGTTGGATCAAGACTCCATTTTCTCTTTACATTTATCAACCAGTAGTCTCTTGCCATCTCATTGTATGGCCTTTCTCAAACGGCCTGGCAAAACAGCTGTTGGGACGGTTGCAGTGGATTATCCAACATGGAGTTCTTGCCAATTATGAACTGTTTGTGGACAGTTCAGATCCTGAAATCCATGATCATGGGACAAGACTTGCCTAAACTTTCGTCAACTTTTTCATTGATCAAACTCATTCATATATGCAAAATTACAATTACTTTGAATATTTTAAAACTCTTTACAATCTTATATCCAAATCATTTACCATTTTCTGTTTAAGCGCAACAAAAATTTCCTGCTCCAACAGTACCTTTCTTTGCCAAATGCCAGCACAGATCAAACCAGAAACTCATCAAATTCCTGTTTTTTTTTTGGTATACAATATTTGTTTGAAGTGTTCACCTTGAACATTAATTTTAATGATGCCTCTATAACATCTATGCTTACTGAAATTTCTTTTTGTATTTTTCCATTTCTTGCGGGAAAATGTTCAATTGAAAATGCTTGGAAGTATATGCCAATGGATATCTTAGTTGCAATTTAGCACTTGCTCTGCTTCTTGACTCCTATCCAGTAGCTAAAGGGAAACAGACAGAGAGAGAAAAATTTTAAAAAATTACATGTTATGGAAGCAAAAACTTCATGCTGATTGAGAAATGACACTTCGTCCTTAAAAGAAAAAGTCTAAGCTTGGTTTTTTGGCCTGAGAACCAATTGAACGATTGGGTATACCACATCAACTTCATAAAGCCATTGGGGCAGAATCAGAAGCGGGAAGGTAACCTTCATCCTTCATTTGTTTGCTTAATCTTCTTATTTCTGCCCGTATTTCTCCAATATGTGGATGCTTCTGGTCCCCTACGACAAACACATGAACATGACTCTTGAGTTCAATCCAGCTACACCCAGGCTCCTTACTCACTTGTCGAATTCTCATCATGTTTCTAACCCGTTCCGCATCTTCTGACCTGCTTAAGGCAGTGTAGATACTTGACAATAACACATAAGCAGATGATTCTTCTGAGCCTAACTCCATCAGTTTCTCACCTGCATATGCTCCCAATTCATAATTACGATAGTTCCGACAGGCACTTAACAAAACACGCCATAAACACAAGCCATGGTCTATGGTTGCTGACTCGATGAATTCTTTCGCTTCATTAAGCTTTCCTGCTCGACTCAGTACATCAACCATGCAGGCATAGTGTTCTACTCTTGGAACTACACCAAATTCATCAAACATCATCTTGAAATACATCCAACCCCTCTCCACCAGTCCCATGTGACTACATGCAGAAAGAACATTAACAAATGTAACATCATCTGGCTTTGTGCACTCTAGTCGCATTTCTTCAAAGAGCTTTAGAGCTTCCATACCGTACCCATTTTGAGAAAGTCCAGATATCATTGCATTCCATGAGACTATATCTCTCTCTGGCATCCTTGTAAAGACACTGTTTCCATCTTCTAAACTCCCACATTTTGCATACATGGTTGAAAGAGCACTTCCAATATGAACTTCTAAACTGAGACCATACTTAATTGTACGGGCATGAATTTGCCTGCCTTGATCTAAAGCAGCAAGGTTTGAACAGGCTTTTACGACACTGGCCATTGTTAGCTCATTAGGCAAAATTCCTTCCATTTGCAATCTACCATACAAGTTCAGAGCTTCTTCATTCTCTCCATTTTGTACATACCCTGCAATCATGGACGTCCACAACACGATATCAAGTTCTTGCAAATAATCAAATCCTTTCCGAGCATCGGCTGTAAGTCCACATTTTGCGTACACGTCAACCAAGGCCGTCATGATGTACATTTGGGATTCAAATCCCAACTTCAATAAATAGCTATGCACTTGCTTCCCTTCTTCAACAGCACCAATATCACTGCAAGCATTAAGAACTCCAACAAGGGTAAACTCGCTAGGACAAATCCCAGCAAAATGCATCTTAAAGAAGAGCTTCAAAGCCTTATCAGAATCCCCACTTTGAGCATAACCAGTGATCATAGCTGACCATGTAATAGAATTCTTATCAGCTGACATCTCAAACACTTGAAGAGAATCGTCTAAACTCCCACATTTAGCATACATAGTAACAAGTGCATTTAAAGTAGAAACAAATAGTAACAGCCCGTTTTTTACAGCAACGCAATGTATCTGCTTCCCGCCATCAATATATTCAGGAACAGCCACAGCACTAAGAACACTAGTGAACACAAATTCATTCAAATCCTCATCTTCTGTACGTATCAAACGAAAAAGTTGCAACGCCTCCCCGGCCAACCGTTGAAACGCATACCCAGAAATCATCGTAGACCATGTAACAGAGTTTCTCTCAGCCATTCTATCAAACACTTTGCGAGCCTCAAAAAGCATACCCGCTTTACAATACATATTAAGGAGAGAACTGCCAACAAAAACATCATGAAAACTGGCAGTTTTGATGGCAAGAGCGTGGGCCTGCTGGCCACCGAAAATGCTGGACGAGTTAGAAGCTGCAGTGAAAACACCGGCAAAAGTGTGGGCATTTGGGACAGTATTTTCTGCTCTCATCCGCTGAAAGAATTCCATAACAAAGGAGGAGGAACCTGCAGTGCTCTGTTGAGAGTAGCCATTGATGAGGCAATTCCATGAGACCACGTCTTTGTCGCAAATTTGTTCGAATACAAGCCTCGCTTTGGGCAGATTCCCGCACTTGGCGTAGAAATTGACGAGACCGTTAGCAATATATATGCAAGAAGAAGAAGAAGATGCGGCCTTTATTATCTGAGCGTGAAGGGCTCTACCCTTCTGGATGCTTTTTAGCTGGGTATAACGAACAAGGGAATTGTAGAAAGAGCGATTTTGAGGAGGGAGAGGCATGAACTCGTCCACTTCCAGTTTCCCGCGACTTCTGCACGTGTTAAAATGAAAGATTGCACGTGCAATTTTCCTTCTGGCTGTCGATTGCCCAGCCGGCCGCTGCACCAATGGAATAACGTTGTTTAAGTCAAACCTCCACCGCCCAAGATATGCTCCCGCTCAATCCTTATCGCATATGCACATATTTTTCTTTTTATATAAAATTTAAAAAATTTTATATACTTCAATAATTTATTTATTTCTAAAATTTATATTATTTGTTCTTAGGTTTAAAAATCAAAAAATTTCAAGTAATATATATATATATATATTTATAAATAATTTTAATAATGAAATATTTAAAATAAAATAAAAGAAATGGTTGAATTAATTTTCAAGATAAAATAAAATTAAAAATAAAATGAAATAGAGAATAAATTTTTATAATTCAATATATGCTGTGATTTAGAGAATTGTTAGATGCTCTTACTTGCTAAGCTTTCCCGTTACCATGAAACGAAAACATACGAATCGACATAGTCCCTCGCAGCTCAATATCACCACGTGTCCTCCACTGACTGTTACTTTCAAATCCTAGCCGTCAAAAAAATCGGTTCAATAAACCGTTGAAACATGAAGAGTCTCCATTTATTCTCCCATTTCGAAGAGCTGATTCCTCTTTTTCTAAATTCCCCGTTTCCATCTGTACAATCTGTAATATTCTGCGTCGAACGTTACTTTTGCGCAATCGAATTCCTTTAGCCGCACAAATTCAATGTCCTTTGCAAGCTCTTTTTCAAATTTATGGAGGCAACTGAGAGATTCCTATTGAGCGGAGGAGCTAGAATTCTCCCACTATTCTTTTCTTTCTATTTAAAGCCCAAGGGTGCAAGAACAAAACCACGCTGCGATTGCTACAGCTAGCTCTGGTAATTTCGTTCTTTCTTTTCATTGTTTTGTTAATTCAAATTTCATTTCTTCCTTTTCTTTTCTTTTTTCTTTTTTTTTTAATAAAAATAGAATTTTGATATTGCCTCAGCCAAAGTTGCAGCTTTGATTCAATTTAAATGCTTATTGGATGATGTTACTTGCTCGTCTTTGCTTGTTGCTTATGTCGAAGTTTGTTTGCTTGCTTCTTTGGTTTTTTATTTATTGTGATAGTGGTTAACTTCATGTACGTTCTTCTCTGTTCTTCTTTTGTTACTCATTAGAATATGCAATTGAACGCAGGGTATTTCTTTGGTGCCCCAAACGTAAACAGCGTCAAATTGGGGACAGCTTCGATTGACTTGACATGGGTTACCCGGTATGCTTCTGGCTTCAATTCTTGTTTTTCAGCACCTTTATAGTACCATCATTTGAGTTTTCTGATTCATATAGGGACTATCATCATGTTAAGTTACTTGCCATAGCGAGTCATTTGTGAGCTGCATCTCTGTTACTATCTCTAAGCCCGCTTTCATTTTTTTCATTTTTCTAATTTTTGTGTGCATTGTCAAAATATGCAGACATCTGATGAAAGAAACCAGCAGACTGATCTTGGTGCGTTGCTTTCTGTTACTTTCAATATTTACTGGTACTTACAGTGGATTCCAATTTCATTCTAGTCCAATGGCTGTGGATCTTTTTAAAGTATGGTTACTATTTGCTTCAGGTGCAACTCTGCGAAGTGGAAGAGAAGTACTTTTGCAGGTACAGTGAAATGAAATTAGTTTCATTTTCTTGGGATATTGCAGTACATGAACATTTCTTTGGTTTTTCAGATGCCATATTATCATCAGTACAGGGACGGAACCATTAAATATGTAGTATCTTATTGCAGTTGCCTATATGCTGAAAACAGAATATTTATTAAAATGAAAAGCTGTGAGTTAGCAAAAGATTTTGCTAACACAAATTATGCTAGAGCTCAATATTTGACTACCAAAAAATGCAAAGTCAGGCATTTTTGTAGATCTGACTGAAA
This sequence comes from Balakata baccata, assembly GCA_949630135.1. Taxonomy (NCBI): domain Eukaryota; kingdom Viridiplantae; phylum Streptophyta; class Magnoliopsida; order Malpighiales; family Euphorbiaceae; genus Balakata; species Balakata baccata. The sequence goes on from CATIWF010098376.1 coordinate 9,265, forward strand.
CTTTGCTCAACAGGCCTTTAACTGGGAGTCTCATAAGCATGACTGGTGGAGAAATTTAGAAAGGAAAGTGCCTGACATTTTGAAATCTGGGTTTACTTCAGCATGGTTGCCGCCACCATGTCAGTCCTTTTCTCCTGAAGGTTAGTTAATTTCTTGGCTTATGTAGACACCTAAGTAAGATATATTTCTGTCTTTTATCTGCTATTTTTTTCATTACAGGTTACCTTCCACAGAACCTTTATAATCTCAACTCATCATATGGTTCGGAGCACTTGTTGAAAGCTTTACTTCAAAAGATGAAGCAGTATAAGGTCAGAGCAATGGCTGATATTGTCATCAATCACCGTGTTGGGACCACCCTAGGACATGGAGGAATGTACAATCGCTATGATGGGATTCCATTACCATGGGATGAACATGCCGTTACATCTTGTACTGGTGGACTGGTAATTGCACTAATGATAGCCGAACTTTTGAAGTTACCCTAATACTTGTGGGGTGAGCTTGATAGTCAGGCAATCTTTTCTTTCTGAATTTTGGTAAAACCTGTTGTTGTTTTATTTTATGATTTAACTTTTGGGGTAGATGTTGGTTTGCACATGTAGTGAGACTAATTTCAATCTGCCGATGACCGTTTTCCATGGGATGATGGAGATGGATTTTGCATGCAAAATGATACAAGTTATGAACAGAGCATGTATGCTCACCTAATTATGTGACTTGACCAATGATTTTATTATTTCTTGAAAGTATTTTGGAAGCAAGTTAAAATGCAAGAGTTCTTGACCTGTTAATACCATATTCCAGGGCAATCGGAGTACAGGGGACAACTTTCATGGGGTTCCAAATATTGATCATACCCAATATTTTGTTCGAAAAGATATTACAGGATGGCTGCAATGGCTTCGTTATAATGTTGGTTTTCAAGATTTTCGTTTTGATTTTGCAAGAGGGTAAATTCTATTATGCATCTATAATTATGTATTTGACCAGTTGTTTACAATGACATCAATTATAGCTTTATCGATGTTGCACTTTTAGTTACTCTGCAAAATATGTGAAAGAATACATTGAAGGAGCAAAGCCAATATTTTCTGTTGGGGAGTATTGGGATTCTTGCAATTATAATGGCTCATATTTGGAATACAATCAAGGTATTATTTTCCTTTTCATGCAATAATAGTATACCTTTTAAGTACCTAACTGAATTTCAATTAATACATCATACATGTACTGTGCTTCTGCGGTAACCTTGAGTGGTCATTCAGAAATCATGGGCTTTTATATTCTTTTCTGTATACAGTCAAACTGCCCTGATTGATATGGTTGGATGTTTTGGCGTCGTATTTTCTGATGACAATACTATCTCTAGGATATTTCCTCGAAACATCTGCTGTAATCTTCTTGGTGTTCTTTAATGGTTGGCTTAGGCATTCTATTTTTTATAGTTGATATTTCTCTAGGATAGAGGAGCGGATATTTCCCAGGGATAGAGGAGCTTAGTCACTTCAACATAGACAATCTTTCTTCAAAAAAAATGTGGTGTAATCTGTTTCATGTTCCTCCAAAAATAACTGATTATATGTTATTCCCCTTTTTCCATTTTCTTTAGAAATCATGATTTAACTTTGAGAATGTTGCTTTATATTGAGGATGATTATATTGGCATATCAATGTTGCTTAAACTTTTCTGTTAATTACTTTTCCAGATAGCCACAGACAACGGATTATAAATTGGACTGATGCCACAGGACAGCTCTCAACTGCATTTGACTTCACAACAAAGGGAATTCTTCAGGTAGTTATAAGGACATTATCTACTTAGAGGATAATGATGGTCCATTCTTGTGAGGAGTTGGAAGATTTTCTCCAATTGCCAAATGATGTCTTGCAAGTGATAGAGTTATTCATTTCTAGAAGTTGTTAGAGTTTAGCTTCTGTAACAGATGACCTCATTCTTGAGGAGATGCTTAAAATATTAACCATTTATAATTTTATATCATCCTTAAATTTTCAGTGATCTCTAGTCTTAAATTTTATTCGTCATTTACCATGCAGGAAGCTGTTAAGGGACAATTCTGGCGTCTACGTGACTCTCACGGGAAGCCACCAGGTGTAATGGGATGGTGGCCTTCAAGGGCTGTCACATTCATTGAGAACCACGACACAGGCTCAACACAGGTGCCAAAGATCTTCATATTATCCTTATGCGACCATTTTGATATAATATATACATATATGCATAAACACACACTGATATACACATCCTCAATTGTGCGTCACTTGGAGAGTTCTGTGGTCTTCTTGCTATATTTTTTAGTCTAGGCACCGATAAAAATTGAATTTTTGCTTGACAATTTATATCACTTTTTCTCTTTTCAATTTGACAAGAATATATTTGTTATTGTAATTCTTGTAGAAGTAGAATAGCATGAATTGGCAATGCAGCGGAAACTTAAAGTATATATGATCAGACATATCAATTTGTATTGATTTGTAAAGTGCCATGGTCTTCTTTTGGACTGGTATTTTGGTTTCAAATACTACTGGGATGGAAAAAGACCATATGCAAATTTTTGGGGACAATTATAGGTCACGTTTTCACTTCATGATTTGGTTCTTGAATTCTGCACAACAACTGATAAATAAAATGGACGAATTTTGGTTAGGTCCCTTATTTGGTGAAAAGAGATAGACGTTACTAATTACTAGATGGGATGAACATGTGGATGAATTAAGTACCACACGCATGCACGCATAGGTAGCCTTGAATTGATTTGAGTTTGCTATCTTAATTTTTTTTTTAAAGCTGTTATTAACGAGTGAGATTTGACTTAGAATGTTCATCTTGGGCTAAACTGTATTATCCTTGCTTGGATTTTACATGGATATTGGCACATTGCATTGCTGGTGTTGTATCATTGATCCTGGATTTTGAGTTTTTTCCCCCTAAATTGGAACTAACTCTCTTAATGATCATTTTGCTCTTGCAGGGTCATTGGCCTTTCCCTTCAAATCATGTTATGGAGGTAGGTCAAATTACTGTCTCTGTGAATGATTTGTATCCGCATGGTTTCACTCAACTGATGTCTTGGTAAAGTCCAATTAAAGACTATCCTTCCTTTCAAACTTGTGAATATTCTGTTTATTTCAATTCTAATTATTCCTCAATTTATCATGAATTTCGTTTAGATTCTAATTCTTCCTCAATTTGTTCCTTGACTTTGTTAAATTTGCTGTGAAATCGCTTGCACTGGACAGCATGCAAGATGACATACCATGTGCTAACCTGCATCATTTGCTTCATTTTTCATGTCTCCTTTTTATGCTGCGGTTGTCTAATATTCAGGGTAGGAACTTGTAAATGGAAAAGAAGAAAACCTTTTCTTTTATAATTTTAAGAACCTCTCATGTAACTAATCTTAACAATATCAATTGCAGGTGTGCATTAGTCTTTATTCATGCCTTATTCTCTGGATGAAGTTCACAATACCTTCTTGATTCCCCACTAAGTATTTTAAAATTTAGCTATGATGCTTGCGCAGGGATATGCATACATACTTACACATCCTGGAATTCCAACAGTTTTCTACGACCATATCTATGATTGGGGCAGCTCCATTCATGACCAAATTGTGAAACTGGTACGTTCAATTCTGTTGCTATATATTTACTTCATTCTTAAAGAAATAGATTATCCTTAGAAAGTTTCCACCTCGTATGCAGATTGACATCAGGAAGCGCTCTGATGTCCACAGCCGATCATCTATCAGGATTCTTGAAGCCCAGCCAAACCTCTACTCTGCAATTATCGGGGAGAAAGTGTGTATGAAGATTGGAGATGGTTCCTGGTGCCCAGCTGGGAGGGAATGGACATTGGCAACCTCAGGCCATCGATATGCTGTGTGGCAGAAGTGATTCCTTTCATAAATGGTCCCCAGTTGGGGAGTATGCATGCAGATGGAATAGTCTATCTGTTGTATGAATAAATGCTCATCATATCTCCAATTTTTAGTTGGGAAAGAGTTCAATAATTGTTCTGTTAAAATAAAGCCTCTCAGAATGTTGTTCCTGATTTCCTTTCTCGTTTTCCACTTTGCAGTTTTTAAGTGTTTCACTTCGATCTGACCATTCGGATTCTAGTTTATGCAACTGTAATGGTAAAATTTTAGAATCATCCAGGTTACAAATGTAAAACTGAGAGATACTGATAGAACTTTATAAAGTGTCCATTCAAGTACCTGATGTTTCACATAATTATCTGTAATAATGTGTGCTTGATTAAATGTATAATCATAGGAACAAAAATTTACGCTCGAATTATGTGGATTGATTTTTAAGCAAAATTTTAGGATAAAACTTTCTTTTTTGTTTGATCCGGGCAAAAAAATAAAAATAAAAATCGAAATAGAGTTGTTATTTGAAGAGACAAAGTCATCTCATAAGAAACCAATGTAGAATTATTAGCAAAACATTTATAATGAATAATTGCAAAATTCTGTTAAAAGACAGACAGCAGAGAGTAGGGAAGAAGCATATCAAATTAAGAAAAGGAGGACAGGACACTGATGATTATGTTTTTGACTTGTTTATACTTTTTCTGAAATTAATGAAGGCCACCAATTAACTATCTGAGGTTGTTGAAACAAAATTGGCAGCCATACAAACTCAACTCCTGTAACATTTTGCTGATTAATTATTTCGAAGGATCGAGATCTCACCGTATATTGAAGGAACTGATTACAAATTTCTTCAAGAAACATAAAAATATATGATTTAGCCCATGGTTGTAGAAAGAATGAGATGTGGGGACACCTTCATGTATACATATCCAACACAATTAACTTATGTACATACCTTATTTTCTTCATATCACAGATACTTTCATATATGTATAAAGCTAATAATATATTTTTATGTAATGAATTCAGTCAATAAGAGTTTGAGAAACTGAGCATGAGCATTGATCAACAAGAAATTAAAAGCCACAGCATGAATAGAAGGTGTGAATTAATTGTCACATAATTCATTCAGTTTAATAAGAAGTCTTGAATTCGAACTTTTAAACTTTTATAGGGGTGTTTTACTGCCTTTAGAGATTTTATCCAAAAGCCATTGACATATAGACTAGCAATACATATAAACTAAAAACACATGAAGTTCCCACTAAAAAAAGAGAAGCTAAACTACTCAAGTGATCGGATCAGACCAAATCCAACATATTTTCTAGATTTTATACATATTAATTTATAGGGGAAGAAAAAGCAATTAATTTCTACGATTAGTTTTATATCAATTTATATATATATATATATGGTAATGCATTATGAGTATATGGTGGTGGACCTAATGAAGGAAGAAATTTCCGATATGGATACGTAGTACAGAATGTATAGAGGAGATAAATCTAGCTAAATAAATGAAAAGGAGAAAATGAGAATGGTAATAATGGGTCTCACTTGCAATAGTTGCATGGCAAATAGCAAATATATTGATTATTGTATGGAAAGTTGCTGAAAGGGTAGTAGAGATAGAAAGAGATGAATTCAGAGTCACATGACAGTGTAGAGCTGGAAAGATGCTCTCTCCCTCCTATCACCATCATCACCATCGTCATCGCCCTCATCATTTGTGTTTTGAAACTCTGCGAAACAAAACCTTCCCCACCCATCCATTCTCTTCTCTATACCAACAAAACATTAAGCCCCGTTTGGATCTATTTTCAAATTGTAAAATCTATCTATTCTAAAAATTCTATTTTTTAATTTGGCAATAAAATCCATAAGTTGATGATATAACTATTCTTACACTTATATTTGGGAATTAATTGTTCAATTTTATTATTTATTAAATATTAATAATTTATTACTAATTAAATAATCAATTCCACTGTATGTTTAAAAATTTTTAAAATAAAATTGATTATTTTAATTGGTTATTTTCAGAGCTGAAAATTAAAAAAAATATATGTTTAATTACAGTGCTAAAAAATATTTTTTATTTAATGCATATTAATACTATATTATGTAAAATAATAATAATAATAATTAGTTAAAATTAAAAGAAAAATAATTTTTTTAGGATTAAACATGATTTTGGAATATTATTAATTTATTAGGATAATTTTAGAATAAAAAATCTAATAATAATTTTTTATTGATCAAAATCTATAATTTAGCATACATCATGAATTGTTTAAAATCTTTTATTTAAAATCCTTCAATAGTCTAATTTTTTTCTAAAAAAAGCTATTTAATTTCTTTATTTTCCTTTTATTTTATTGCTTTGTGGAACTTATTCAAACATATCATTTATAAATTAATCGAATTATAATTATACAGTTACACATATTTATATTAATTGATATTATATAATAATTAATGTGATTAAATTAGTCTATCATATTCTCTATGGACAGAATGTATCTAAAAAATTTTCGGTTTAATATACCACACAGCTCTCCCTCTCTCATACTGTGTCAATTTCTGTCGTTTCATATAAATTTGTATATATATAAAAAAAAATGATATTTACATGAAGGTTGGCATTGACAGAAACTTTGCAGAAGTTAAATGATCAATGATATTTTCCTCTTTTAAAGAATAATGGAGATAGCGTATTTAGTATATAACGTTTGACCCTCTCTCACTAATAGTTTTTAAAAAAATGTGCAAATAACATTAAATAATTGGTGATGAGTAAATGGAAAATTAATAATTGCACGAGAGGCAAGCAGCCCACATGCATAAAAAGTGAAAAACGATACTACAAGTTACGATGATAATGGTTTTATTTGTTCCAATATTTTTTTATTTTAAATTTATATAAAAAAATATTTTATCTATTTACTTATTTATTTAATTTAATTTATAATAAAAGTATGAATATGTTATGTAAGATGGAACCAAAACCGTTGAAACAGAACAAATCAATTAACATTTAACACATTAATTTATAATTACTTTTTGTAGTCTGCTAAAACAAAAGAGGGTTACATTTACAATTATAACTTGTACCAATTATACATACAGACAAAGAATTATCAATCGGACCTTTTTTGTACTAAAAAATGGTAGATTTTGTATCAACATTTGTGTGCTAAGCTAATAAATCACATGACGAATTTTGATGATATATTTCTTTTGTATTTTTAGTCAAAGGAATTTCTCTGGCATTTTGTCCCTTCACAATTTTTAATGACTTTGTGAACTGTATTCGTTAAAACCTTAAGGAAGAAACTCTCAGTTTCAGTTGAATCCGATGTCACTAAGTTCCAAATAAGTACAGCAGTTTTCATTCGTAAAACAAAAAAAAAAAAAAGTAATTTTATAATTAATATCATATTTATAAAATAAAAGTTAATTATATAATTTTTTAAAGTTGATGATATAATATATACTCATCTCAATTTATAAATAATAAATAAAATTTCATTTAAGATAAAAGATTCCTTAGCTTTACTTTGTCACATGGAAAACAAAGGTATATAAACTTTGCACAAACTGATTACTAAGTTTGTTCATATATATATATATATATATATATATATAGTTTAATTAACGAAAAAGATTTTTGAAGAAAAAGAGGCCATACTTTTATCTTACATCGCTAAAAAGCTCATTCTACACTAGTCACAAGTCAACCAGCAAATGACCAAACAACAATACTGAATAGTCAAAAACTCAAAATAGGTTGATTTATTTTATTATTATATTATTTATAAATTAATATAATTATATCTGATATATATTTATTAATTATTTATTTTTATTCATCGGTATAAATATAATATATATTATTTAATAATTAAATTAATTTATAGATAATATGGCATAATGTAGACTTGAAAACTTCTTTTAAAAATAATGATATATAATACTTATCTGCAAAACTTGGATTAACGGTTTAAAATCAACAAAAGTAACGAAGAAGATGAATTATTAATTATGCCACAGCTAAAGAATGACGGTGGTTCAATCCCTCTGACTATACCACCCAACAAGCCTATACTGGGGAGTATTTTTTCCCACAAATTTTTATACATACTATATTTATTAGGTCTTTTATGAATTAATATAATTATTAAATAATATATATATATATATTATATTTATTTTAATTAATAAAAATAAAATAATTAAATATATATAAATAATTAATTGAATTAATTTATACATAATATAATAGATACAATCTATATAAAAAAATTTTATTTTTTCCATATATTATAAATATATATAAAGAAAAAATCTATTTCATTAATAGACATTTTTCTAATTAAGTTTTCGTATGCACTGATTGAACCCTGCAGGCGGACATAGCTCTCTCTCCATCATGAAATAGTGTGGATTTTCCATGCATCGAGTTTTGCAATTTATGCCATTAAAGTCTCCTCCTATCTCTCCGCTTGTAGGCAATATAATTAATGTTAAAATAATAGTGTATTCCATCTATATATATTACTAATGATTTTACAAAGTCATTTTGAATGGATTTTGATTTTTTTTTAAATGAAAAAAAAATTAAAGTTTTTAGATAAAAAATGAGTGATTATTTCGATTTCAATTCGAAAATTTCTAAACATAAGGATTGGATTATATCCATTTTTTTTATTCAGTCTGAATTTTCAATATAAAAATTTATCTAACTTTATGGATGGGGTTTCAGTTTTTTTTTTTAAGAGATGGGTTTCAAATTTTTTTTTTTTTTTAACAGTTTACAATTTTGACAACTAAATCAATATTATTAAATTAAAATTTATTATCTCCTTCATTCTATATTAACGCTCACTTTTGGTAATTTTATTATAATTAAAAATTTATTAATTAGTCTTAAATTTATAAAAAAAAAATGAGTAATTACGAGTAAATTATTCTTAAATTGAAATACTTACAATTATTGAAAAAGATTAAAAAAAGAAGTATATAGTTGTTTAGTATGATATTACAATAAATAATTTTAGATAACATTAAAGGTAAAATTAGAAGAAAAAAATTTAATCTTCTTAATTGTATAAAAATGATAAATATAATTTTAAATTTGTTTAAAAGTAACAGGAATAAAAGAGTTATTCATACTTTAAAATCACACATACTTGTCGAAAGTAACTTTTGGTATTTGAATAAAAACCTTCCATGCCCGGCCCTTATAAATTCCTTGACTTAGTTTTAAATTCAGGCTCTAGCTTATGAGCTAGCCACTTAAGTCAACCAATCATCATTAAACAATACTTTTCCTTTGAACTGTACTAATCTTATGTTTGTTTTTCTTTTTCTTTTTTTAATTAAAAAAAAAAAAAAGAAGATAGAAACGGAGCCTAAACTATTTTTGTAACTTTGTTTCTTAATGCATTTTTGGGGTTGACTATACCTTGAACTTCCACCAATTTGCAAAAAGAAAGAAAAACTCAGTCCCCACAATTTGAAAAGGAAATCAAAAGTCATACATATACAAGATAAAAAGCTGTGCCTGAAAATGCACCAGCTGCACTAAAACAAAGGCACTAACTTTTATCAAACCCTATATTACGACGGATCACTATAATAAAACCACAAAGATTGTTAAGAATGTATATTTTGAACATTTTTCATTAATAACTACGGATAATAAGGTAATTAAATATTTTTAATGACTAATATACCCATATTTTTTTTCTTAATTGTTTCAATCAAAATTAATTATCTTTCCTCATTAATTTATGTTCTATCTCCATAGTTAATATTGATTTTAGATTTCAATAAAAAGTAACACCTAACTTTTTTTTTTTTAACAGAACACCTAACTTTTCTTCATTATATATTTTTCCATTATATAAAATAAAATCAGTACTCACCTTTTTTTTTTTTTAATCTTATAAAAATTACTCGGAGATACATAAATCAATTTCCTTTTTCATACAATCAAATTCCTTTATTGATTTTAAGAAATACTAACTTTATGTTATTTTATTTAAATATTCTATAGATAAATAATGCATAAATTATACAAACAATTAATTAATATAATAGTCTTTTTAATTATATATTATCGTATGTAGATTTTTTTCTCAATCAAGATATTATTTTAATATTTTAAAAAATAGTCAACAAATTATTTTCAAGGGATATAACTTGTTAATATATTATAATTGTAATGCAGAAATTTTCTTTTATATAAACACATATAATAATAGATAAAACTAAAATACATATATTACGTTACTTTAAAAATAGATTTAGATATATATATATATATATATATATATATATATATATATATAAATGATAATAAAGGAGGATAAATCAGCCACATTAAGGAGAGGATAGTTTAACATCGAAAATTTGCTCAACAACAACAGTATGCAAACTTTATTTACAGAATTAACTGTGTAAATTTATTAATAATAAGATATAGTTTTTTAATTCAACTATTACTTATGATAAAAAAAATAAAAATTTAGTGACGGATTGATCTATCAAGGTGACATTACACTGCTAGTACAAAAGAGTTGGCTTGGCTGGATTAATTATAAAAATGTGCATTTTCTAGTATTATTTTATTTATTTAAACGTAAAACTCTCTATATAAATTAATATATCATTGAAAATGAAATACAGTTTTTTATTTTTATTATTATTGATTGTAACTAAGTGTAATTCAAAACTACATATAAAATATGCTGTCCTCCCATAGCGCCCAAAGCCTATGCACCAGCCAAGCTGCTATTGCTTGTCACCCCACAAATTTTATAACACTGATATACTTAATTTTTCCTATAATTTTGGCATTCAAGGTTTAAGAATAACATTGTGCCAAGTATAAATAAAAATGAAAATTTAAGTTTCAAAAATATGAAATGTGTTATTCTGTTGCAAGGTGCAATTTATTGTTATAAAATAACCCTAATGATATATGATATTTAATTTAATAAATTTTTATTCAGTTCTATTCTAAGTTTGTACTTTTTGATCTAATCAATCATAATTCGCTTAAAAATTAATTTGAATTTAAAAAAAAAATTCATATATGATCTTGATTACTCACTCACCATTCCAATTGCTCATACTACACACCTTGCTCCTCCTAATTTCCCTCTATATACCAGTGATACACACGATAGGTGCTATCTCTTAATGATTGTGTTATTATAACTTGATGAGTTCAAAACTTCAAAAGAAAAAAATTGTAATTCAATACGAAAAAGCAAATTGCTAGTTAAAAATAGAAAATACAGCAAATAAACAACCAATATCATTGCTATTCCCAAAAATAGTCCCAAAATATATTTTTATTTCTTTTTCTTTTCTATATATTTTTCAAATTAAAAAAATGTAAAAAAGAAAATGAGAAGTGATGTGAGTTGTGAAATATAACAAGAGAGAGAAAAGATAATGGTAAATAAAACATAAATTTTAATATTTTTATCATTATAGAAATAGAAGAAAATCTATACATTTAACTTTATTTAGAGAAAGTTGCATATTTTTAGTAGTGGGCCAATGAAAAAAATGTTAAAAAAGAGCGTTGGTGACAAATGTAGTTTGCACATTCTCCAATTTCAAAAGATAATTCAAGATTTGAGAAAAGGTTAACAAAGTAATTTTATTTGCTTTATCCTAATTAATTAGATGTATTAATTACGTCTACCTATATTCTAGCTAAATAGCAATGTCCATAATAAAAATACTTAACAATTTAATTAATTCACAAATAAATTTTGAGATAAATTAGTTATCGCAAAAAAAAAAAACGTATTGATTCAATTTTAACTATTTATTAGAAGAATAAATGATCAATAATACAATTAGTCCATTAATTTAATGTGCGGTAACGTAACATAAATGAATCAATGACTTTGTTAGGTGCATTTATCGCTGCCGCCTTTATATACTACGATCAGAGAAATTTTCCTTTGGAAAATCCTTGCTAATTCTTGTGGGAAGATGTCGTTTACTTCAATCTGCAAATCTTTTTAACCCTTTTGCCTGCCTGAAATGGCCTATTGCATTCAATGGCGGATAATTTTGGTTTCAAACTGCTCATCAAGTGAATTCCATTAATGTAAATTGAATTTATCATTTTTTATTCCACCCTTATTATACTATTTACCTTTTGTTATATTACACTAGGAGTCTCTTACAAGTTTAATTTATTGGATTAATATTTCATGTGTATGATATTATTTTTCAAAACTCAAGAGTTACTAGTGTATTATGTCAAATTATATAAAATAAATAGTATATTTTTTTAAATCTTTACAAGTTTAATTTACTGAACTAATATTCATTTGAGTAAAAAAATATATCTTTTTACTAATGTATGATATTATTTTTCAAATTTCAAGAGCTACTAGTGTATTATATCAAATTATATATAATAAATTGTATATTTTTTAAATTTTATAGAGGTGGTGGTGTATTAAATGAAATTAAATGGAGTAGATAGTAGTTTTTCCGCAAATTAAACAAGTTAGTAGCACCAATTAATTAGCAGGTGCAAGTAAATAAATATATGTAGGAGGAAAAAGGTGGCAGAGTTAATATTCTTTAAAATTTAGTGTTCCAGATTCCAATGATCAATCATGGCTCGGACAGAAACTCAACAGAACAGCTGGTGCATATACTCTCTGTACCACAAAGAGAAACGAATGAGACTCTAACAAGAAAATCAATTTTCATTTTGTAACTTCTGCGTGGGAAACACTCAATATTTTCCAGGCCTCTCGAATACTCGTTTCGATTGGTTAGTTAGGAGAAAAAAAATTTTTAAAATATGTATTTTTTTTTATTCCCAAATTACCAGTCAATTAAAAGGTGAGTGTTATAAAATATGGAAAAATGAAAAGCGTCTGTGTTCAGTTCAAATTTTTGAAATTGAAAAGCAAAAAAAAAAAATTATTAATAAGGTGTGGTTGGGGTAGATTCAAAGCAATAAATAACTATAATATAAAATGAAAAATAAAAGAAACTTAAAAAATAAATAATGTAGATATATTAGGTTTTAGTATCATAAATACGTACTCACGTATGTGTAATAAGTATTTGTGGGAGTTGGTTTCACATTAAATTATTATAAGAAGAAAAAAAAAAAAACAGCTAGCACATTCACTGTTATCACTTATCACAAAGACGTATCAATCGACAAAAAGGAAGATTTTCCCTCTCTCTCTTTCTGTGATTTCATCTTTTCTTCTTCCTTTCTTTGGAGAAGAGTGATACACGTGACATTGAATTCCACTGCAGAATCGAAAAGTTATTATATATATATATATATATTATCAAGAGATTATATTAATTAATAATACCAAATATTTTTATTTGAACTGTTTAATTAATTAAGAATATATTAGTAAGAAAATTAGAAAAACGATAAATAAACAAAATATATATATATATAATCTATTATAATTTAGAAAAAAGTCATTACTTATAATTCATAAAGGAATTCATAGCAAAGAAAGTTCGAAAGTATAAGAAATTGGAGAAGATTGACCTATGTGTTAGGTTTCAATTCCATCTTTAACTTTGTGTAAAATAGGTCAAAAGAGCATATTTAAATTTGGGGTAGAATTAATATTTAAGTATATAATTCATTATTCTGTTTAAGAATGAAAAATTTTTAGGTGCATCAAATTTACTATATTCTTTATAAACTAATTTAATTATATAATAATATATATTTAATTATTTTATATTTATTAATTAATATAAAAATAAAATAATTAAATATATTTCATTATATAAATAATTTAATATAATAGAATGCGTCTCCCTCAGAATTTCTCTAATAAGCAAAGAATGTTCCTAGGATTCCACACTCATTATTTCATTAGTGGAATGGTATGGTAGTAGGACCAAACAATGGAGGGTGGGGTCCTGTCTTTAATTTTTATAAGTTGGTTTCATTATTCTAGATGATGATGGAAGTGTTTATTTTGGACCATAACAGTAAAATTATTGTTATTCCATGTTTTTATAAATTTAACTATGAAATAAATATGTAACAAATTGTGAAAATATTATTTTTCTTAATTACACTATTATTAATTTGACACAATAAGTTTATAAATTCTGTTTAAACCTTGTTGAATATACAGTCTCATTCATTGGAAAGCCAAATAAATGATTTTTTTTTAAAGAATATTACATACATAAGAAAAAATGCAGAAATTTTAAAAGGATGAGATAAATTGGTAGAAATCACTTTTTTTTTTTAATTAAAAGTTTCAAATTCAATTTCAGAGTATAAAACAATAACAAAAAAAAAAAACAGAAGATTTAGGATTATTTACTTATATTAGTATTTTTTTTATTATATGGGTGTATCTAAAATTTATAATTTAGCGATTAATTATGTACATACTCCAAGTGACATGATGAAAAGATTGTATATATTTAAATTATTCATTAATTAAAATTTAAAATTATATATATAGCAGATTAAAAGTTTTGATTATTAAAATGAGAAGTGGAAATCTATAAGCTGAACCAGTTCAATTATTAAGTGAAAATTTGTTAAACGAGATAATAATAATAATGAGTGAAAAATAGAAATATTAAGTCAACAAGAATTTATAAGTATTTTAATTGTTGGAAGATGGAATTATGAGCACTTTGATGTTTTAGAATAGAGTCAGGTAACATAGTCCATTAGCAAATGATGAATGCAATTCATCTTCACTCAACTACTCTGTATACCTTTCATAATTGGATTGAGGCATACAATTTTCTGAATGGAATTGGTGAAATTAATTTGAACCTTAACTATTTAAAAGATTTTATAGAGATTTTCAAATTAATATATAAAAATTTTAAGAAGGAAAATTATTCCATAAGAATCCTGCTATAGTAAGAAAAATCCGCCATCTTCGACGTCATAAATGGAAATTCTAGCTGTCTCTTCTCTTATACAAGTCAACAAAGCCAATTCTTCGCTGGCATAATGAGCTATTTTGATGTTAAATGGCGAGGTGATAAATTCCATCAATACTTGATGAATATGAACAATCAATTAATGGTATTACCACCTAACATTTTCATTCAGAATTCAAAGCCAACATGGTTGTCAAAATTTCAGGAGGAGTATATTTTTCAAAATAAAAACTATTGCAATCAAATGTCCATTTTATACCAATGAATTTAATTTAATATTAACTTTAATATGTGACTATTAGAATTATAAAATCTCCTATTTAAATCTCTAATCACATTCCCATAAAATAAATTAATATATTTAATCTGCAGGATGCTAGCAACAAAAATAAAAATAGAAGCAAAAAGAAAATAGAAACTCTTAATAAAACAAAGAAAGGTGCTTTAACTTCTGAAACTGATGAAATTGACCCTGTTTTGTCATTATTTGGGCAGTAAACAAAGACTAATTTTTATCTTACAAAGCAAACCCAACTTTGTAGCTCAGCTGCAGATAGGGATAGAAGCGTGAAGTTTGTGTGAATTTTGGCATCAGAAACGAGGGAAGTAAAAGGAAGAGAGAGAAGAGAGCATTATAGAAAGAAGGGTGCGGGTGAAGCCTGTAGCGAAGGCAAGAAAAGACTGTAGAGGGGTTAGGCCTGTAAGGGTTTCATCACGAACGAGGGGGAAAGTTGAAGAATAACTATGATGATTCTTCCATCCTTCTTAATTCTAAAATATATACTGTGCCTTGCTTGCCCTATCACCCCATTTCCCCAATTAAGTGCTGAAAGAGAGAGAGAAGCTGATTCCTATTTATGTAGATCTCGTCTTCTTGCGTCCTCAACCCATGTTTTCTTTCTTTCTTCTTCTTCTTCTTCTTCTTCAAAAGTTGCTAGCTTTTCAATATTAATTACAGCCATCACTCTCTGCGCCATCTCCCCCCTCTCTCTCTTATTTAGTATGCTACCACATATTCTCTCATCTTAAATAAACCTATCTGCCTCATCTGTATCTCTACTCTTTCTCTTTCTTTATCCAGAGATGCTGTGTTTCTTTTCATTGTTTGTGTGATTTCCTGGTTGTGAATACAAGGAAAGGACAGAGCTTTTAGCTTTCATGTGGGTTTAACAAAGGGTTTCTTACAGAGTTTATTGGCATTCTGTCCACCTCCCTATGATCCACAGAAATATACTTCTCTCTTCTCTCTCTCTCTTATGGAGGTGGGCATACTGTCAACTGAGCTCTGTTGGTCTCTCTTTGTAAAACCCTCGTGATTTATCCTTCACTTCTCTCTCTATCTTGTGACAAAGATCAAGGTAAAACTGCTTAATTTATTATTTTTTATCCATCATCTACATCTTCTTCTCAACTTCTTATTTTACACGTATATATACATATGCTGATCACACCGTAGATACATAATAGACCACCAGTTAATTACTTTATATATTTTCTATAATAAGAAGAAACATCATATGCTCATGGATAGCAAGCAGGTTAATTTCAACTATGGAAATATGCATATGTATATGATTCATGTATGCAACACAATTTTTTAGATCTTCATTTCATGTGTGACTTCTACGTTGAGGAACTTTTTTTTATCATTTTGATCTCCTGTCCTTTTTATATTCTAGGGTTTTTGTTAGTTCTCTACTCTTTTTTTCTTCTCCTGGATTTTTTCCCTTCTACTATCCAAGCAAAGGAATTAGGGCTCCATATTAAAGGGCTTGACAGAAAATTTAATGCCTAGGCTAGTACTTGATGATTTTCTTTGAGGGCCGAATCAATGATGAGCCGAACAGTTTTGGTAAATTTTGTAATCACATTATGGCCAACACTGTTTATGTATGTAATGATGAAGATTAACTAATATCTAGATGACAATCAAAGGTGTAGATTTATGAGTGTTCATGGCTTCATGCATGACTGCCACCGTTGTTCAATTTTACTTCAAATTTTTGTTTTTAAATTTATTTTTTTGTTTGATAAAAAAAAAATTATTGCAGCCTTGTAGGTCAGGCTTTCATTTTTAGGGCAGATCAATTTTTAATAGAAAGGAGGCATACGCCTAAAAACATTTGAGAAGACAGACTATTTGAATACGTCTCTACACTTCCAAACCCCCAATATACGTAGTCTCATGATTGAAAATTGGCACTGCTTTTTAATGGTTTGTAAAATAACTATCCCACAGTCCTGCCATGGAGTGTCGACAATCTTCTGCACTTGTCGCTTCAAGAATGGAATGTGATTGGGTCGTGGATGTCACGGGTTATTGAGAGAGTTTTGCTCGTTGGCTGGGTAGGAGGGGGAGTCTTAATACCTAGGTGATACTTCTCAAAAGCAACTTTCACGGAAGGTGTAATTACTTTTTAGGCTGTGTCTGGTCATAAAAATTTTCTGTATAGTTCTTTCTTCAAATGGGTTTTGAACTTTAGTCAATGTGTAGGATACAGATTACAGAGGAAAAGCGTAAAATAAAGGTGGCTGATGATAATTATTTTCGGGACCATATTTTTGAGAGAGTGGTAGTGTACCTCACTTATTTTGTTCATATAATCAAACAAGGACCATCTGTGTATTTTAAAATATAAACCCAATATTTTTTTTTTTTACATATCTCACATCAACATTTAAATGGTCTAAAGAGTTCGTGGGCTGCACAACATCCTTTTGCACTTACAGTAAAACTAAAATCACATTTATTCAGTGCAGAGAAAAGAACTTAAAACAGTTATATTGTGTGTTTTGGCGCAGGATTTAGGCTCCGTATGGTCATTTTTTTTATAGCCTAAATCTAAGACACTGTTCGCTTGTTTGTTTCGGCCCTGGCCCAATAAATTAACCAGAGCCTTGAGCTGCTGCATCCAACATCGATGGAAAATGTTATTGTCATAATAATCCAAGTCAATATCCATTGTTTTATAATCATTTTATCTTTTTGCGGAGCTACCAACATATGAATTCCATAGAAAAAATGATGTGGAAGCTATCAAATTCTTGAATTTTTTATCAATTAAACCCAAATGAAAATAGAAGAATGTACAATATATCACTCATACAGACAGTTGTAACATGGCAGCAGCTGTACAAATCTCCCTCCCTTCCAATATGATTATGTAACCAACAAATTAATTTCAGCTTCTCACTTATTGAGAACTGACTACCAAGAAAATGCAAGAATTAAGATTACATTTTCCCCTTGTATTTCTTGGAAAATTAGAACAATATAAAACCCTAAAATGCCAATATTTCAAAATCTTTCAATAGAAATACTAAATAAGAAGTAGGGACATTTATTACATACTTAGAATTCAAATTTAATGGCGATCCCAAAATTTTGTGCAATAGAGTTCATTAAATAATCATTTAATCATTAATTATCCATTTTGTTAGATCTGCTTATGAAAACTAATGGAATCCATCTGATCATATTATAAGTTTTTAACTACTAAGAGCATTTTCTAACCCAAAACATCATGTTACTTTTACACTAAAATGGCCTAGTTACACTAAATTTCTCTTCAATTTATAGCACTTGCTCTAAAAAGAATATTTTTAATATTTCTCTCACTGTATAATACAAAGTATGAAAATAAATAAAAAATGATAAACAGTAAAGTAACGTATGAACAGTGTAACGTCATTTCTGACGTTTTACTGGAGCAACACCATTTTTTGGTGTAAAAAATGGCGTAAATTGAAGCAAAGAAGAATATAATTTTTATCTTTATATGTGTGATTTTTACTCCAAAATAGCGTGCATGGGAGATGCTTTAACAATAATTTTCAGAAAAAATAATGGGTGGGTTCCAATAACTCCACTATTTACAATCTATATGCACCCTTGCTCAAAATTGAAATCCTTTGAAAAAAAGAAAAAAAAAATATTATCATATCATTTCATCCTAAATATAAATTTTTTTTTTATAGAACATTACTTTGAATATGAATAGAAATCAAATAAAACCTTTTGAATCACTATTAATTTTGGGAGAGAATATAAATTTATATAGATCCATCATACACTCAAGATTGTGAGGTTAAAAAGAGAGCCCGAGCCGTTGGTCCTAGCAAGTGACAAAAGTTTTCATAGACCATGTCGACATAATGAAGGCGAAATGGCGTCACAATACATCCATTTCCTACGTACGCCCCACTTCCCCATTCCCTTGGAAGCTAAGGGCCAAAGTTGAACGGCGTAAAAATGTTCTCATACGCTCGCCAAGCCCACCCCATTCTTTCTTTTTCTATTTCCACTCCCCTCTTTACCCGCCGCCTTCAAAATCTTGCTATATCTACTCCTCCTCTTTCCTCGTTTCTTTCTCGCAATCAAACTTGCAAAATAAGGACATCTCCTCTCTATCGGTCTCTCTCGCGTTCTACAATGGGCTCGCTCTCTCCTCTCGATGGACCCTTACAGTATCCAATTGCTCGTCGGGACGAGTCGTTGATCGACTATTACCACGGCGTTAAGATTTCTGATCCCTATCGATGGTAACGGAATTGGATTTTGACATTTTCGTTGGGATTTAAGAGCAATGTGTTTGATTTTATTTATTGTTGATTTTGTTTTGATAGGCTTGAAGATCCTGACGCTGACGAGGTGAAAGAATTCGTGCAGGAGCAGGTGAAATTGACGGAAACTGTGTTGAAGAAATGTGATGCAAGGGAAAAGCTTCATAAGAAAATCACCCAGCTGTTTGATCATCCTCGCTACGACGCGCCGTTCAGACGAGGGAATAAATATTTTTATTTTCATAATACTGGACTGCAAGCCCAAAATGTCCTCTACGTGCAGGTAATTAGCGAGCAAGATAGAATCCAGAATTTAAATTTGATGAAGAAAAACTTTTAGCTTTCTCTTTGTTTTTGTTTTTCTTTTAATGTTTTTTACTTGTTGGAATCGATACAGGATAGTTTGGATGGAGAGCCGGAGGTTTTACTTGATCCCAATTCGCTTAGTCAAGATGGAACTGTCTCACTTAATACTCTTTCTATTAGTGAGGATGCCAAGTACTTGGCCTATGGGCTTAGCACGAGCGGTAGTGATTGGGTCACAGTAAAGGTCATGAGTGTTGAGGATAAGAGAGTTGAGGCTGACACGTTATCTTGGGTGAGAGTTCACTGCATTTTGTTTTCGGGGATGGAAGAAATTTCATATTTTTTTTAATGATTATTATATCATTTTTACGTACAATGTTTTGTCACAGGTTAAGTTTTCAGGTATAAGTTGGACCCACGACAGCAAAGGGTTTTTCTATAGCCGTTACCCAGCTCCCAAGTATGTAATTTTTCATTTACATTCCGTGTAAGATGTGAAATTCAAATTTTTTCAATTTGATTTAAACCTTGAAATTTATGTCAAAAACAATTTCTGGTTGAAACTTCAGAGTATCACCTGTATATTCATAAAAATATCAACCAGATATTTTGTTGGTAATGGCAATGAATTAGAAAGAGTTACATCTGTATATTCGTAAAAATATCTACCAGTTATTTGGGGTTAACAATGGCCATGGATTGGAAAGAGCTATGATGTTGAGGGCCAGTTAATTCAGTTATGTTGGCGTGGAGTGGATGATGTAGCGGGAATGTTTATGATTATTTTAATTAGTTATTGCGTGATTTGTCTGTACAAGATTAAGGAGATTGCATTTGATGCATTATTCTTTTTGGACCTTGATTGAAAAGTTGATTTTTATTTTATTTTTTCTTGCAGAGAGGGAGAGAACATAGATGCTGGGACAGAGACTAATTCTAATCTTTATCATGAACTGTACTATCATTTCCTGGGTACGGATCAATCTGAAGATATATTATGCTGGAGAGATCTTGAAAACCCCAAGTACATGTTTGGATGTACTGTAATGGATGATGGGAAGGTGAGCTGTCTTTGTTATTTATAATGTTATGCCTCTGCTAAATAATGTTTGACAAAGTGCTGTACTACCTAAATCATTGGGTAAAATGTTTCTTTTGTACCAAAACTTTTTCTGTGTATCAAATTGGTACGTTTTGGTACCAAAATTTTGAAGTTGAATTTCAAATCATGGTACCAAAACTTTGATGGTGGCCATGTCAGCAAATACGACTTCCACGTCAGCTTGGTACCATGATATGAAACAAATTCCTAAGTTTTGGTATCAATTTGATACAAGTTCCAAAGTTTTGGTACCGATTTGATACAAAAAAAATTTTGGTACCAATTTGATACATATGCCAAAGTTTTGGTGTCATTATTTTATTTTACCCTAAATCGTTTAAAGGTTCAGTCTTCATTTTTTGTGAAGAATCGAATCATCAGTTGTTAAGGAAGCCATTATTCTGACCTCTATAATTGACTCAAGGACTTCTTGTTCTAAGTCAATTTTAATCTGTTCTTTTTATTTCATTGTTGCCTTTATTGGAAACACCATATATAAAGAAAGCTTGTGGGGAACAGAGGTTGAAGGATTTTGCACCTATTAAACTGAGGCTTAGGAGAAGAGTTAATTATTGATTATGAAGCTCGTAGTTGGATTTTTGCTTTTCTCTTTTGCTAAATCTTTATAGCATGTTGACTTTTCAGTAATTTAATTAATTGAGTCCTTTTGCTTCTGTATAAATTAATAGGAATTCTGTGTGCCTAAATATATGGACTTATTTACTTAACTTTTGGTGCATATAGCAGAATGGACAATATATTATATTGCTTTTGGATTCTTTCACAATAATTGAATTTTATATGTTGTTATGCAGTATCTTCTTCTCTATATCAGTGAAAGCTGTGATCCAGTCAACAAAGTATACTACTGTGATATGTCTGCATTTCCAGAAGGTCTTAAAGGACAAAATGGCCTGCTCCCATTTGTTAAGCTTATTGATGACTTTGATGCCCAGTATCTTGCCATTGCAAATGATGACACCTTGTTTACCTTTTTGACTAATAAAGATGCTCCTAAATATAAACTAGTTCGGGTAGATTTGAAGGAGCCAAGTATTTGGACAGATGTTGTTCCAGAAGCTGAAAAGGATGTCCTAGAATCAGCAGTTGCTGTTAATGGTGATCAAATGATTTTAAGTTACTTGTGTGATGTGAAATATGTTTTACATGTGAGGGATCTCAAAACAGGATCCCTGCTGCATCAATTACCAATCGATATTGGCACTGTTAATGGGATATCTGCACGAAGGAAGGACAGTACTGTATTTTTTGGATTTACTAGTTTTCTTACCCCTGGAATCATATACCAGTGCAATTTAGACTCTCAAGTTCCAGATATGAAGATATTTCGTGAAATTAATGTAGCAGGATTTGATCGCAGTATGTTCCATGTTAATCAGGTGACTGTCATCCTCTTTTTACATTTTGGTAATATATATATATAGTTAACTATATTAGAGATATGGCGGCTTTCCACTCTTCTTATGAAACTTTTGATGATCTTGTTGCTGATATGTTCTCTTTTATGTGTCCATGTCATTATGCACCTAGATGTGTCTCCTATTTGACCAGGTTCTTTGTTTCCAGGTTTTTGTTCCTAGCAAGGATGGTACCAAGATACCAATGTTTATTGTGGCTAAGAAAAACATAAAATTGGACGGATCACACCCCTGCTTGTTATATGGATATGGTGGATTTAACATTAGTCTAACACCTTCATTCAGTGTCAGTCGAATTATTCTCACAAGGAATTTAGGTGCTGTTTATTGCATAGCAAACATCCGTGGTGGTGGAGAATATGGAGAGGAATGGCACAAGGCAGGGTCACTTGCAATAAAGCAGAATTGCTTTGATGACTTCATTTCTACTGCCGAGTATCTTATATCTACTGGTTATACCCAGCCAAGTAAGTTGTGCATTGAAGGTGGAAGCAATGGTGGACTTCTTATTGGGGCTTCCATGAATCAGGTGCATAATTGATTCAGTTGTCTAATTTTACTTGAGTTCCATATTTCATTATAATGATTAAATTTCTTTAATACATTGTTTATGGCAGAGACCGGATCTTTTTGGCTGTGCTTTGGCTCATGTTGGTGTTATGGATATGCTGCGGTTTCACAAATTTACAATAGGTTAGTTGGTATCCAGTGGCTGTATGAACCGTTTCTTTTGTGTCATGTTTTGATTAAACTTGGTCTTGTAGGCCATGCCTGGACTTCTGATTATGGCTGTTCAGACAAGGAGGAGGAGTTTCATTGGCTGATTGAGTGAGTAAATTTTGTGTGAGAAATTAGCTTATTGTCTTGCTTAAATTCCTCATTGTTTCTCTAGCACCTATCCTCATTTGATTCCCGAAATCATTTCCAAGTTCCAACTCCTTTAGAAACATTCACAACATAAATAGAAACATTTACAACATAAATGTTTTCTCATCTTTGGTTGCTGGAGTGAACTGAACCCCATCCATGTTAGACTAGTGAGCTAAAAATTCCATAACTCTTTACATGTAAGGGTAATGGATTTGGTATTATCTGGCCTGGTATTCTTTTTTAGTTGCAAGTTATGGTTGATTGGTGGACATAATGTTATTCTTTTCCCTCTGAAGTTATGTTCTCTTTGGAGCCTTAGTAATTCTTTTATGGAGTATAGCAACGGAGATTCTCTATGATATTTATTTTTTTGACCCCTGCCGATGTTCCTTTCTCAGGTACTCACCATTGCACAATGTGCGGAGGCCATGGGAACAGCATCCAGATCAACCCTGTCAGTATCCATCCACCATGCTACTGACTGCTGATCATGATGATCGTGTTGTTCCATTACACTCCCTAAAATTATTGGCGGTAAGT
This sequence comes from Balakata baccata, assembly GCA_949630135.1. Taxonomy (NCBI): domain Eukaryota; kingdom Viridiplantae; phylum Streptophyta; class Magnoliopsida; order Malpighiales; family Euphorbiaceae; genus Balakata; species Balakata baccata. The sequence goes on from CATIWF010098376.1 coordinate 32,934, forward strand.
TCTCGATCATCAATCATTTGCATTTGGTTATATACCATAGTAGCTGTGTGTTGTCCCTATAGTCAGTTGCTTTTTATCATTGAAATTGCTAACAAAGTTTTCAGTTTTGGCATAATGCTGTAAATTATCAGAACTTGTTCTTTTACTGATAAAATTTGTGCACCTGTGTGCCCCCTTGATGCTGGATCTGTATATGACCATGCAATGGGTTGCACTTATTTTCAGACCATGCAACATGTTTTGTGCACGAGCTTAGACAATAGCCCACAAACCAATCCAATCATAGGTCGCATCGAGTGCAAGGCTGGACATGGAGCTGGGCGTCCAACACAAAAAATGGTATATCTTTTAATTGCAACTCTCATCGTTCAACGTGTTTTATCACCATCTTGACTGTGATTACTTTATCTAATCTGCAGATTGATGAAGCTGCCGATCGATATGGCTTCATGGCAAAGGTGTTAGGTGCTGTTTGGAGCGATTAATAGTTATATTCCAAGTAACACAGGAAGATTGTTTGAAGCTGGAGGAACCTTTTCGATTTCAAGCCAAATAGAGGATTATTACTCAACCATCATTTTCAGCTACTTCAATCTTCCCATTTCTGGATGCCCTTTTTTATTTTGGAAAACTGAAATTTATAGTCATGCAAAATAGTTGCTGTAAATTTCGAAGTTTGGATGTACATTAGATACAAAGCATCTGGCTTGTAACTTTGGCATTTCTGTAGTAAAATATCAAACTTCACATATCAATGTAGCGTAAAAATGGCATATTTTACTATTAACTTCTTCCCGACCTCCAAGTTTCACAGATGGTGAATAAATATATGTTCGTTCAAATTGCCTGTATATAGACATGGTGGTTAGTTTTGGAACCTGAAGAAAAAAAAATGTCCCAATATCAAGTGCAAAAACATGTTAAAACTTCAAAATTGCAGATGGAACAGTTAAAACCTTTGAAGGAAAAAATGAAAAAGCTCAAAATAATGGCAACCAACTCATTTAGTCTGAAAACAACGTCCAGTTGGAGATCTCTGCCATAACTAGTGCTAAAGATTTTATATGTAAAAAGAAAAGAGAAAATACAATTCAAATATAGGTGTCTCGTTCATTGAGATTTGGGATCTTTTATTGAGTCTCTAAATAGACAACCTACGTACCGTAAGCCATCTTCCATCGAAGGTTCATTGACCTGGAAATAAAACTCAAACACAATTAAAAATAGCATTATATTTGGCAACCAACTGAAATCAATTAATTACCATTACGAGATTGATATTAGCGAATGAAATCCAATTTCAGAGTATTAGATTTCAAGAATGGCATGATAACTGTCACCTTCAATTCTTTAAAACCGACTGAATAACACACTCCTTCGGATTCTAAAAACCATGCACTTCCAAATTCGGAGACTTGCAGTTCTAGGACCATTAGATTATTGACAAGTGACAACCACATTAAACCCCATTCGAGTAGAGAGGCTGCTGCAGAAACGTAAACAGAAAATTGACTACCTCCTTGGGAAAAATGTAGCAAATTCAAGATTCATGATCTTCGACATGTGATGAAATCACAGCGAAACATCCACTGCTAGCATCCACTAACCAATCATTAAATAATGGACTCCATATCAACATTAGTGCCTGCATAGATTGGTTAAAATTACATTAGCATCCAAGATAGACTCAAATAGTGTTACTCAAGTCATATTGGTTAATAGTGCTTTCTGAAGCTAGTGCATAAGCAACTGCAACCGCTCTAAGCTAGTATTTGCTCAAACTACAACTAAGGGCCTGTTTAGAATAGAGTTTCGGAAAAACTTTTTTCGAAAAAAATTTTATATTCTTAATTTTTTTTTTTTTAGTTTTGAAAACTTTTTTTTTTTTGATAAAAATAGTAAATAGATGTTGTTTTTTTTAAAAAAAAAAATTTGAAAAAAATCAGTTTATAAAAAATTAAAAAAATCAGTCAATTAAATAAAAAAAATTCAAAATTTGCTTTTAGAACATTTAACAGCAATTCCAAACACTCAATTAGCATATAAGAAAAAGCTAACATATAGGCCGAGCATAAGAATTTAAAAAATAACTATGACACCTCAAATAGAAGCGGGCGATATGTCAAATGGACATATAGCAAGCGCTGGACCAAAATTTATATCCTTGAAAGCTTCAATTCAGTAAAGATAAAGTAGATATATACTTTCTGTGGTGTTCCCATGTAATTATTGTAGTGATATCTATCCTTTTTTTAACATGCCAAAGTCCTCTCATTCAGTGGCATTGCAAGGAAACTCTCAGATAAAATATGGTAACGGATTTTTGAAAACCCTACTTCTCAGTCTAGAGCCAAGAGTACTTGAAAATCTTCCAATTGCCAATAAATTCTCTTCAGCAAATTATTCAAATTTTGCGGTGCTCGAATACACATAATGTGAGTTAACTGTAGGATTACTACCAGGACTTCTTTTTTTTTTTATATATATAAAAATAAAAATAAGGAAGGGCATTAAAATTGGATAAGTGAGCGGAAACAGAAATAACATAGTTGAATGGAATGCCGAAAAAGAAAACTGATTAGAATCATCACATTGATGAGTGAAGATCATGATTTAAATGCACGAACCCTAATGTACATCAAGTCCTTGACGGTGTGAGACCAGGAACGAACAGCTTCGCTTAGTAGCATCGGGTTATTGTCGCCAAAGGTTATGTGAGCGTCCGCGGCAGGAGAGGCAATGTGCGCGGAGTTCGCAGCGTGGTTGACAAAGCTGGAGGAGAAAGCCAAACAGAAGGCGAAGCATTAGAAGAGGATGCTCTTGCTAAACAATAAGCAACCTCGTTCGCTTCCTTTTTAACAAAGCTAATAAAAGAGCCAATACAGTCTGAGAGTAAAGCAATACAATCTGAAATAATCAGACCAATCGAAGATAGCATCAACAACTAACTTCGCATCAGGAACACATCTCTCTTAAGCCAGCTCAGAACCTCCCTTAGACAGAGGGCCAGAGCAACAGGAGGATTAAACCGACCAACCGTTGTTCTAGAAAAGCCTGAACACAAACCGTGACTGATGATCCCGAATAACCGCATCCATACCAATGGAATTACTTCCAACAAACACAGCTGCATCAATACAAACACGATACAGCAGTTTAGAAACCCAACGAGATGATTTACTACAATTGCTTATTTTTAATTTAATATAACTAAAATGATTTACTTTTATTTTATCTAATTAAATTAATTAAGAATATATTTAAAATTAAAGCATAATAATATGTTTCGTACTTTTTATAAAAATTCAAATTACATAATGAATATATTTAAAATTAATAACTTGTATATAATCTGGAAAAAGAAATTGAGTTATAATTTGAAATATATATATATATATATATATGCAATCAATTTTAATGATAATTATTTAAATTATCCCTAGATATTTGAAGTTCCTTTTTGAACAAAAAATTATCAGATTCATGGCTCTGTATCTTCATTGGCGTACCTATTGCGTCCTAAAAGTTTGGAAAACCTTATCATTATTCCCACTCCTGCCAGACACACTTATGATGTTTAAACCCATCCAAACACAGGTTACCGACCCGACTATGATTTTATTATGCCAAGAACACAATCCATGCTTTTACAGTTAAAGGGTTTAGCAACATTATTATTCAACATATGAGAAGAAGAGAGCCTCTCTTGTTTATTATCTACGGAATTGTTTTCTAGAGTGAAGATGCTAAATGATGGAGACCCACAAAGCCAGCCAGCCAGCACTGCCCGGTTTCTTTCTTTTACCTTCGCTTGATATATGACCCTGCATATTGTTAAACTCATCTGAGAAAATAACGAAAGGGATTACATAAAAATTAGAACTGAAGATATACAATCATCGTTATAATAAAATGCTATTCTACCTCAAGCCTTCAAGCCACATTTCAGTGACCAAAGTTTCACCTGGATACACATGTAAAAGAAATCGGCCTGATATGTTCTTAATGATGCACGCGTCTCCTCTGCATATACATTTGATGATTGCTCTAACTGCATATCCAAGTGTGCATAGCCCATGCAATATTGGACGGGAGAATCTTTAACATGAGATAAAACAGGATCAGAATTTTTTTCCAATTGATTTTGAATGTGGGTATTAGGATGCATGTGGATGACAAGTGGATACGCAAATAAACAATATGAAATAGCCACAACATTCTGTGCAGAGGTACAGCTGCATATGGAAGCCATTTAAAATTTTAAATACATCAAATTCTGGTTTTTATCAGCACGACATGATGTGATCCACCAGTGCATGTCGGGTGAGGCTAATGCATTCTGAATATTAACATATACAGATGAGAAAATTAGGAACATAATTATATATCTGCTACAGTTTGTTACCAATAGAAGTGATAACTCTAAATTCAATATCATGTTTTTAGACTAAAAACATGACCTCCCAATATCATTTCCGAATCTTGATGTTGTAAACCATAAAAGCAAAATCATAGCCACCACACCAAAAAACAAAGACATTGACAACTATACCTACCCTGCAACTTTAGCAAACTTAGGATCGGAATGCAAAGGATTATAATCACCAGAAAGCCTATACAACAGTGCCTACAAAAAAGAACACAAATTCAACAGTAATGTTATATACGCTTAGCTAAAATGGAGAAGGAATAAGACAAAGCTCTATCAGAAAAACAGTGTGAGACTAGACATCAGAAGTTCAAAAGCTAAAGAGATGTGATTTAATAGTATAGTGCCCGCTAAACAGAGTAGAAAAGAAGTAGAGATGAAAAAGATAGCAATTAAGGTTTTCATGCAAGTATGGAAAGGTCTATGTTCTTAGTATCTGTCAAACTTTGCCATTATATATTCAGTGGCATAATCAAGCGGAGTGCATCTTTATCATCAAAACTGACAGTCTTCCCCTCTTCATATCCATTTTCCCTGACTTTGCCATTAAATATTGTGAGAATAGCATGCAAGTAGAAACAAGTCACAGTTTCATAATGATTAAGTTACAAAATTTATTTCTGGCAGTAATGGGATCAGTACTCCTTGCCTGGGATGGCTGAATATAATCTTCAAATCCAGCAAAAGGTCGAACTTTTGGAATTTTCACCACCGGGACCTGGTTGGTTGGATAATTAGAGTAAGAACATGGGTGAGTTGAGTTTGAGAAGCCGCCGGCACCTCGGAGATAAGCAGTTAACCTGCAGAGTGCAAAAGAATAGCATTTCATCTGATATCAATCTTATAGTAGCAATAGATCAGATATTTTAAGAATGGACTCACCTGTTCATGCATAATAATTCACCAGATTCTTTCAGATAACTTTTTGTCTCAATTTCAATTATAGCTGCTTTACCTGAATTAAATAATTGTGATATTTTAATGTGAGTAACCATATTTCTGCACTTCATTAATAGATGTGAACTTCCAAGCAGAGGAGCATCAAGATATGTTGTTTGCTTAGGTCTCGAACAACAACCTTACTCCCTAAAAATACAGCAAATACTACAGGGCAAACCATTAATGCACACTAATTCTACATGTAAATTCATGAGAACATGTTGAACATTTCAATTATAATGCTATAAACTTCCTGTCAAACTAAATGTACAGAGAGCAACAAGGTTTTCAGTGTGAGAAAAGCTTTAAGTAATGAATACAAACCTTTGTCATGCTATCCAGCAAGGTTGACTTTATTAGTTAGCTGCATCAAGAAGGGAATAATGACAAGAACTGAAATGGACTTAGAGAAATTTTATCAATTAGTAAAAGAAACAATGGAAAAGTCAAAACTACGCTGTGTATCATTGACATTAGTATGCTTTACGCTAAGGGGGACTTCAGAACAGTAACACTCACAGTAGCATTAGAAGGAAATGGCCTGTAAACTTCTATATATTGCTGAGCATGCAGCAGAAGACATGGATCATATCTGATTTCAGAACATGCATTAACCTTTTCCTTTGGTACAATAAAATTTCATTGATATCCAAAAAAAAAAGAGGTTCCACTACAGTTTTTTTGGACATAATATATGAGATACCAAATTAACTTCATTGAGCATGAACAAACTTAAATATGAGAAGAAAACCTTTAGAATCTAGAATGCGGATGACTACTTACTGCAACCCAAGCAAATTTGTACCATCTTCAAGTGATCCAAGTAAGAATAGTGCAGCAAATGTTGGCAAGACCTACAACTCCAGATATATGATGCTAAATACAGTTA
>CATIWF010098396.1:0-47089 GCA_949630135.1 Balakata baccata
ATGTTATGTCTATCATAAATGAAATTTTTTTTTTGCGAGATTGGCGAAGTTTATTTATAAATTAATTATATAATTTAGTAAAATATTAATCTTTTTTAGTTTTATATTCTTATATTCAAAGACGTGAATGTTAAAAAAAAATGATCAATGCATAAATTCTAAACAAAATTCATTAAGAAAAAGTGTAAATGAATACAACCAATTTTATAAAATTTATTTATACTAAACATAAACTAAAAATCCAAAAATATCAAAACTTAGCAAAATTATCAAGTAATCCTACCCGGCCCGATTAGTGTCCAAAGCGATCCAGTTTTTTAGTAAACGTTTCTCGTCGGGTCGGGGTCGCATCTGCAAACTTGACCCAATAAAGCCCATGAATACACAAAAGTCTGGCCCGATTCGTCTTTCACCTAGGGCATGTTTGTAATTGAATTTCGGAAAATCGTTTTCGGAAAAAGAAATATATTTTTAAAAATTTTGAAAACTGCTTTTGGTAGAAACGTAAATATATTTTTTTTTCAAAAGTAAATTTGAAAAAAAGTAATTTATAAAAAATTAAAAAAAACAATCAATTAAATAAATAAATTCAAAACATGATTTTAGCATACTCAACATCAATTTCAAATATATTCATTTAGAGAGTGTTTGGTATTAAGTCTTGAAAAAAATACTTTTAAAAAAAATTTTTATATTTTAAATTTTTTTAAATTTTGAAAACTGTTTTTAAATATAAAAATAAACAATACATTTTTTTAAAAAAATATCTGAAAAAAATAATTTTTAAAAAATTAGTCAATTGAATAAAAAAATTAAATTGCTATGACACTTCTGAAATTTGGTTAAATATACTAATTAGTTCTTTTATTTTTGAAAATATATTATGAAGTCACTCATATTTAGTTTAATACAATATCTAGCCTTTTTGTTTATTTTTTATGTTAAAAATAAAAAAAATATCAATTTTGTAATTTTTTTAATTTTAAAAATTACCAAAAAAATTTATTTTCATTGACTAGATACTAAAATGTCAAATTTATTTTTCTTCTTTTTATTGTATTTTTTAAGTTAACTAAATGTCAAATTTATCAGAAAATAAATAAGGATAAATTTAATTATTTTTAGTTGACTAACAAAATATTTCATTCAAAATTAACAGATGAATTTTTTAATATATTAAACCAAACATAAGAGACTGTATAATATATTTCAAAAAATGAAGGGACCAAAGTTTTAAATAATGGTTTCATATAATATATCGGTATTAAAATCAATATAATAGTATCAGACTGAATCGGACTATATCATTTGTCGGCACTGTAAATTTAAAAAATAACTAACAAAATTATCTAAATCAACAAAAAATGAACAATAAAATTTAATATCTAGTATATGAAGTTAATAAATATTTATATAAACATTATTTTTATTTAAAAATGTAAATTACATAATAATTTCCTAATATAGACATAATAAACATTATTAAATAAACAACTTTATTATAAAATAATATTTTAATTTTTTACACTGAAATATATTTTATTTAATATGAAAGAAAAAAACTACATTTTTCAATAATAGAAAAGCGATAAAAAAATTTCTTTATAAAATTAAACATTACAAAGTAAATTTTAAAAAATTAAAATTAAATGTAAAAAATCTATGCAGAATTGCATATAAATATTTTCTCATGTATATAACATTAATAAAACTTTAAATATAAAAACATAAAAAATTTTACAACGAATAAAAGGTTCTTCTAAAAAAAATGACGAAAATTTTATATTTTTCATTATTAGAGTGATTAGAGTTGAAACCAATAAATTTTTAATTATTATAAAAATTTAATAATAATAATATTAAAAATTTATAATTTAATTTTTATATACATATTTTAAATTAATAATAATGTAATTTGAAAAAATTAAAATCAATATATTCATGTAATTATATAAATTTTAAGTCCAATTATTTATTAATATTTAAAAAAATTAATTTTTTAAACATTATGTATTTCCTTTATCCGCTTGTGGCGATTTTTAATTAACAAAAATATATCAATTTTATATGAGGTTGATATCCTAAAAAATTATTATATAACAAAAAAAATACGTAATATATCGAATAATATTTAAAATTTAAAAAAAAAATCATTAATATATACAATCAAATATCTACTGCTATAGTAATTTACTCTAAAAAAGTTCAAAATATCTTTTAAAATATTTAATCACAAATGCTTTCTTACTCTTTTTCCCATCCCATCATTCATCATTGTGCCAGCGCGTCGAAAAGGACAAAAGAAATACAAGTCAGGGCTGAGTAGGCACGTCATAAAGAGATGAGACAGCTCAGCTGTGTACTGCGTGGCAATAAAGTGCAAATTGTTAAAACGAGCAGAGCAGAGCAGCGCGTGAATTGCACAATCAGCATCTAGCTAATAATAATAAAAATTTATAAGAAATTACTATTTATTTTATACAATTTAATATAATATATTGAAAAATATGTAAATAATATATAATTATTCTCATAAAATTTTAAAATTATATTATTTTTTTTATAAATTTAATTTATTATATTAATATTTTTGGAGTTCAATATATTATATTAATATTTTTTAAGTAAAAAGTTTTTTTATTAACAGTAAATATTTTAAAATTTAATAAAAAAATTATATAATTTAATAAAAATAAAATAATAATTTATATATTTTTTAAATTTTAAAAAATATTAATATATTATACCCAAAAAAAAATAAAAAGTAATTTTTACAATCGGTCGTGGTTGGCTGAATACTGCAGCTTTACCCCTCCACTCTGGCGGCGGACCAAAACTAAGCCATTTAGAATCAGATAAGAACCCTCCAAGACTGGCTTAAATGTGCATTGAACCATTGACGAGCATACCCGCTGACTCAGACATGAAACACGCTTCTATTTCTCTCTTATAAATAGCATTTTCTCTCCAACCATCTTTGGGATTGCAATTCATTGGTTCGATTGATCAATTTCTCATTCATTTGAGCTGATTTCCAGTTTTACGTTTTATAATTTTGGGTTTTATTCCTACTGGTGAAAAGGCTTGAAGCTGGGGATTGTGGACGAGTTGGGAATTCAAAGATCGAAGCTTTTTCCTGTCCAGAATTGATTTTCTAGTAAGTTATTTGAATCCCTGCAAGTTTTTGACTTTTGCGGTTATTAACTGTTGTTCTTTATGGGTTACTTCACTTTTATGCAATTGAACTCCAGTTCTAAATTTTTAGGATAACAAGTTTATGTAGAGAGAGGGCATGTCTCTGTTCGATAATGTATTAGTAGTCAGTCATATGTACCTTTTTGATAGTATGAAATTTTGGGTATGAGACGCTGGGATGCAACCGAGAGCAATTGGCATTAGTTTCAATTGTTATCTTGACAGCAATTGTCATTTGTTTTAGTTATGAGTATTCTGAATGGACTGTATGATTATAATTTTGATTTTGTGGGAGATTCAGAGCTCTGATTGCCGGTTTCACATTAGCATATTTTTTCCTATGTCTCCTGTTGTTCATCTTGACTTCCTGGTTATTTAGATTTTAAGCAACCAGAAGCTTGAAACTTGACGTGCTTCTTATTATCAGGATCTGTTCGAGGATAAATTTGTCTAGAAGTTAAGTTTTACAGGTTCTGAAGGTTAATAGATTAACAACGGTAACCAGCAATCAATTTTATTTAGTGGTACTTTTCCTTATATTGACATCCTTATATCTAGCGGTACTTATATTGGCATCCTTTACGTGCAATATACCAAATAGCTGTTTGATTTGCTCACTGGTAATTCATTGGAAGGCTTTATGACTGACTAGGCAGTTGAGATCGTATAAAGTACATTGAATCGGAATTTTTGTTTCATATAGAAGTTATATAAGGAGACCAGGGAGCTTTATATCTCTTAAAGTAAAGGCTGCTTAGAAAAGGTTTAGTACATTTTGCGGGTTAAGAATTTAGCTTTAAGCTCTTTAGGAAAATGCAATAATTATCTTCACATTGCTAGAAATAACCACAATACATGATCCAGATAAAGAACACTGGCAGTTTAAGTTATTAGTTTCACATGGTTATTCAGTCATCATACTCAGACATGAGGATAATGATAATTGACCCCTTTCTTTTCCAAAATTAATCATTTAACTTTCTCAAAATAATTGAGCGTGCTTTTGGTTTCTTATGTAGATCTTTGCTTCCATTTTATTCTTCTTGTGTTTTTGTCTGCTGGTTAGTTTACAGTTTACACTAGTAAAATATTCAACAAAGGCGTCCCCCGTGGTGAAAAACTGCTCAACTTGTTTGGATTCCCAGTCTACTATTTCTGCATGTCTGCGTTCATCTTTAGTTGCATTCTTGCTATCTTTCATTTTTTCCTCAACTTCCTGCTCTTCATTTACTTTCAGATGGATGCAGACTCGGAAATAACTTCACAGGACACTCGTGGCTGTCTGAATGTTGGATTAGTGGGTGAACGGGCTGCCCACCCAGCAGCATGTGTGATGTGCAGAAGAATGTTTGCACCTGATACTGATGATCTTGAAACTATCAGTGTATGTGGGGACTGTAAATTCTTGCTTCTTGAAGACCTCAGGGACTCAACACATGATTCCCTTAGGAGGAGGCCACGCAGAGGAAGAAGAACTAGATATAACAGCTCTGAGTCAACTGAAAATATTTTTTCACAACAGTTCTCGCATATGATCAATTTGGTGAGGCACAACCATTCCACTGTATCTGGTCATGAAAATCAATCTGCTGATGGGGATAATGCTTCTCTCAGGCTTTTGCAGCACACAAGTTATCGTACAACCCCAAATGGTTCCAGAAGATGGCGGCAGGTTTTCTCAGACACTGAAAGTGAGGGTTTTGGTAATTTGGACTCTCCTTATGGGGAGAATGAAACAACTCCCAGTGCCAGTTGGCTTAGGGCTTATGGTGAGAGCGATGCAATTTCTTTCAGCACATATGGAGGGGACTCTGATGTATCTTTTGGTGGAAATAGTCCTCTTGATGCAGAAATGTTTAACCAACAAGATGAAGGAAGCAATCTTGATAGCGATACAGACATTGATCCAATGAATGCTGGTCTTAACCAGTGGAACTCAGATGATGAAGAAGAAGAGGAAGAAGAAGAAGATGGTGAATGGGAAGAAGCTGATATCGAGGAAGATACAATTGAATCCATGGCTGTTGATCCCATGCTTCAAAGCTTTTTAACATCAAGTCCATTTGAGAGGAATGGATCCATTACCCGGCGTCGATTGTTTTACTCTCCTGATTCTCAGGACCTGATTCGTTGGAGAATCAGGCATGGTAGGCAAACATATAACAGGGACATCTTCACTAACTTGGAAGAATCAGAATTACCGCAATATGTAGGAAATTCTGGGGATTATCTTGATGCTAGAGGATTTGAAGAATTGCTTGACCATCTTGCTGACACTGACATCTCCAGAAGAGGAGCACCTCCTGCAGCTGTGTCCTTTGTGAAAAACTTGCCTTGTGTTATCATTAATGAGGAGCATGAGTTTGATGGTTTAGCTTGTGCAATTTGCAAGGATGTTTTATCCATAGGCACTGAAGTTAACCAGCTTCCTTGCCTTCATGTATACCACCCTTCATGTATTCTGCCTTGGTTGAATGCTCGAAATTCCTGCCCTCTGTGTAGGTTTGAGCTCCCAACTGATGACAAGGACTATGAGGGGAAGAGAAGCAATAACCGTAGATTGAGGATTCATGAAATTCACCAGCAAGATGCAAATGAGGACAGTTCATCCGATGTCTCAGATGGAGCTGAGGCGGATGAAGCTCATCAATTTGTTCAAGGTGGAATTATGGAGCAAGGGGAGCTTCTAGATGCAGGCTCTGCTGTTAGTAATTCCAGAAGAGAGGGCAGAAGAAGGGGTTGGCTGCTGCTTGCTGCAGCTCCAATTGTCAGTCTTGTTGGTATTGCCCTTGTGTTCTGGTTAGGAAATTCTCAAGGAACGAGGCAAAACATCAATTGCAACTTCACCGAAAGAGGGCTTCATCAACTTCATTCCACCCCGAGCCAAAGGGCTAACAGAAGCCGGAGATGGTGGTCTCTTTTCTAAGTCGTTCCACACTGGATTGACAGGCCTAACCCAGAAAATACATGTGTACTCACCATGTGGATATGCATGCAGACATTTGTTCTTCTAAGTAGTAGAGGATCCATTATTTAATGGCAGAAGTATAGCAGTTGAATTGGTAGGTATTTTTTACTGTTTGCACTGATGATCCAAGCTCATAGGCTGCTGCCATTTCCAGGTCAGTGATTCAAATTAACTAGCAATGGAGCTAATTTGCTGGATCCGCCTGCTCGAGAGGATCCATTGAAGAATCTTCTTTTGCTCCCTTAGGATATGGGGTCTTTTGGTAGCTATACGATTTGCATCTTACTTTATTACTGATTGCTGCTTTGTCTTTGAATCGGTGATTGTGAAGTGAAATGATGATAGAGAAGGGGATTATTTGTAAATAAATTGGCTTGGCATGAGTTGTATTTGTATATGATTAACTAGCCGATTTGTGACGGCTATTGTTTTTTTACTACCACGTGTAGATATCTTAATAAATATTTGTGAGATGCAATCCAAACTTAAGTAGATTGATTACTAACATTCGTAACAGGTTACTGCCGAAAAAAACTCATTGGGAACTCAAAGAGAATCAATTCAAGACATTTCCAAATCACAGGAAAAGGGAGCAACAAAAATAAATATATATATAAATACAGCTACTTATATATTAAAAAAAAAGGACTCAAGGTTGATAAAAATTCTGGAAATCTGTCAGATAACTGCAGTAGACAACCCCTGCCTTCACTGAAAATTTCATGCTAACCTGTTTTGCTATTAACACTGGCATTGAAATAATGATCACAAGGAAGAGGGCAGCTCAATAGCAGCAAAGGGCTTGCTGCTGTTTTAAAATAGTATGTTGAGATAGAGAACAATCCATCCAGCCATTGAGAAAATGGCAAAAATATGAACCCAGAATAAAACCGCAGCGGCCTCTCTTCCACAACCCCTAAGATTGGCGACGGCACCTGAAGAAAGAAAGGGGGAAAAATTATTAAGGAAATCAATGCTATTCCATGTATATTACTATAGAACTTATAAACTTGAAGTTGTGGGGAGCTCAATAACTCGGAGAGATTATGGAAACTCATAACAAAAGCATTATTAGCTTATTAATACTGAAGGGAAGCTCCTACTATGTTCAACCCTTTACTTCAGAATCTTGTGTGCCAAAGAAGAGATAAAGTTTTAATTAGTACGGATCCTCAGTCATTAATGGGTTCAGAAGATGATGAGAGAGGTTGTCCCCAAGAATTCTATTACCTAGGAGGAGCAGTCCTGGATTAAAAGAAGATTTCACCTGAAAGGACAGATGTAGGCATCGTATGCTGAAGAAGTAGGACAAACCGGAACATCTTATCTCCGGCAGGGAGGAAGCCAAGCTTATCAGCCAACATAACAATGCCAAGTCCAGCAGGAGGCACCAAAATTAACCGAGCAAATATAATAGCAGCAGTAGTCCGTAAACCAAGTTTAGAACTTCCAGGTCCTGCAAGTGAAAGCAATAGTGGCCACTGTGAAGTTTATAAAATAGAAACCCAAAATACAGAAAACACATAAAGGTTGTATATTTCCTTCCAAAGAATGAATTTAAAATTTAATAGTAAGACCAAGTAAATACTTTACACATCCAGTGAGAGAACGACTGCATAAATATTAGGAAGTTTTAAATTACCATCAACAAGGTTGCCTCCCAATGCCAGCAAAATACATGGAATCATGGCCTCCCTAATGACCACAAGCAATAATTAAGTAATGATCAAAACTTAAAAGATCGAGTAAAAACAGGACAACACAGACACACTTTCCAAGATTAAAACCAATGGGATCAACTTACAGAGCGAACAGTTACATTATGCACAATGAAGGAATCAGGCCAGATTAAACTATGATTTGTTTTAGCAATATAGTTAGGTCCACATAGACTCATATAGTACATCAAGGGAAATTAAACCTCATGTACTTGTCATCCATGTTTTCAACTCCAAAGATATGAGCCCATGATACTACAGAATAATCATGTATTTTCAATGTTAACAACTGATATTTCATACTATTAACATATAACAATTATAATCCTTTCACAATCCCACAAGATTTGAGATATGAGTTGAATGCCTGGTTTTCACCACAACAGTCCAGCATCAAGAGCATCTACCACTAACTAGATTACTATCATAAGTGAGCTGCAATAGAAATGAATCTGATGCAGGTTGCTCCGTTGGCACAGGGTTTCAAATGTAGACTTAGTTTGTCCTTTAAAACAGAACCAAAAAAAACTAAATGTTTGCAGGAACTATCAAAATCTCACAATGCATATGATATACGAGCTTATATATCAAGCACATATTAAATCCAAATAGAAAACTTTGTGTAAATAATATCAAGTAGTATTCCTACTTCCAAGTTTAATTTTTGTAACACTTGTATGCCAATAAGCCAAAAAATTGTGAACACCCCAAACAAATACCTGACACATTCCATTATTTGAAAGATGCATAAAATAGAGCACCGAAACTTTTGCAATGACAAGAATAAGAGGGGAAAAAAAAATCTATTCTGATAATGAGAACTGAATATACCCAAGAATATTGCAGCTGTCGGTGAAAAAGTAAAGTGGAGCATCAGTTGTAAAGATTAGGTTCTTAAGAAATGGCACTGCACCAAGGATCATGGCTAGGATCTGCAATCAAAATATTTGTTTAACAGATGCATGAAACCACAAAAATATCCTTAATGCGACTTTTAACTTAGAGTTAGCTAATTCAACAGAAAAATATGGAAACCTTATCATAAAAGAATAACTACACTCCGTTTTAGGTTGTTATTGTACAAGTTGAGAAAGACAGTTATTATTTAGGTCAAATGCCTTTTCAAGCTATACAAATATACAACTGAAAATATCATCTCAGCTTCAACTCAAAGTTCAGTGAAACCAGAAGCCATCAACTTTCTTAATTATGACCGTGCTTGACAACACAGGAAGTGACTTTAACCCTTGATGCATAAATCTCGTATTAAGATTTCATAGCAATATTTCAAGTGTTCACCATCATGTAATAAAATGGTGCCATATACTTATGAAAACAAGTCAATCTTCTGCAAAGACAAACTTACAGAAGCAATGATAGCGGGTTGAAGGATTTGCTTGAGCTTCAACTTCTCGTATAAAAAAACTATAAATATTTTAAACTGCGAGAAACAAGATATTAAAATGACATCACTTCTATGGATGAGAAAATAGTAACATATTAAAGCACCAAGATTAAGTGAATGAATCCCAAAAAAAAAGTTAAAAATCACCAAAAGTTCCATTTATGGTTCTTCTATTCATTTTAATTTGGTAAAGGAGCACAGTTGTAAAAAATTCTCATAGTTACTGAAATTTATGCTTACAATGTCGAATAACGAAATTGTGATGTTCATCTCAATGGCAACACTTCATCATACAATAAGCCGACAACATTATCTATACATGTATAAAAAGTGGAGATAGGGAGGGGAAATATATAAACTGACAAAAACACCTTGACATTTTGTGACATTTACATACGTAATATTCAATTCTAATTCTGTGACTATTTGATTAATTATTAATCCTAGTCATAAAATTAATTTTAATTGTATTTTACTTCAGTTAGTATATCATGAAACTAGCTATACTCATTGATATACACAAGCACATAATTGATTCTCACCTTTCCTTGCTTTGAAGTGTCAGATTCTGCTGGTAAACCCTCTTGGGTAAGCAACGGAACTTGCTCAGGAGCACCATCTTTTGGAGAGTCCTTGATCATAAGACTTCCATTCTCAATGTCAAAGGTTCCTTCAGAAGGTGGTGCCAACATATGAAATACATATGTATATAGGATGATAGCACCAACCTAGCAAGCATAAACAAAAACCACTCAGTTTCTAATTCTTTATAGTATGTGCTGAAATGAATCCAGAAATTCACAGAATATGTGAACATAAAGTAGAAACTGAACATGTGTACATACTTCAAAGTTCAAAAAAGAAATCCAATTCTATTTGACCAATTAAATACATCTACATCTTTCTCACTGAGAGAAATACGTGTGATTTTTAAATTATAGAAAACTAAATGATACGTCTCGGGTCTGGGAGGTGTAGAACGGATTTGGCCAAATGGCACACAAAGTCGAAAGAGACTGGTGGCCCTTTTTTTATCCAGGATAAAGGAATAGAATTGCACCTCTGCTATCAACTTAAGTTTTTGGAAAAACGATAAACGCTCTTTCTGGTTAAACGTGTTGTGCCAGAGGAAGTACCATGATGGGTGACCTCTTGAGAAGTGCTTGGCTCAAGGCGGTTAAGCGGCCGATTAAGCATTCTTCAGTAGGGTCAGTACCAGGATGGGTGATCGTCTGGGAATACCTTAACCCAGTCTCATCATTTGGTATTAGAACCTGAAGCTGGGTCCGGATCCCAATTTGTGCGCTAGGTTCGAGGACGAACCTCCTCATCTCGGGTCTGGGGGGTGTGGAACGGGTTTGGCCAGGTGGCACACAAAGTCAAAAGAGACTGGTGGCCCTTGTTTGATCCAGAATAAAGGAATAGAGTTGCGCCTCTGCTATCAAATTAACCTTTGGCAGAACGGTAAGCGCTCTTTCTGGTTAAGTGTGATGTGGCAGGAAGAGTACTATGATGGGTGATCTCTTGGGAAGTGTTTGGCTCAAGGCGATTAAGTGGCCGATTAAGCATTTTTTAGTAGGGTCAGTATCAGGATGGGTGACCGACCGGGAATACCTTAGCCCAGTCGCATCATTTAGTATTAGAGCCTAAAGCTAGGTCCAGATCCCACTACTGTGCGCCAAGTTCGAGGACGAACCTCCTCAAAGAAGGAGGGAATGATACATCCTGGGTCTAGGGGGTGTGGAACGGGTTTGGCCAAGTGGCACACAAAGTCGAAAGAGACTGGTGGCTCTTGTTTGATCCAGGATAAAGGAATAGAGTTGTGCCTCTGCTATTAGCTTAAGCTTTTGGCAAAACAGTAAGCGCTCTTTCTGGTTAAGCGTGTTGTGGCAAGAGGAGTACCATGATGGGTGGCCTCTTAGGAAGTGTTTGGCTTAAGGCGGTTAAGCGGCCAATTAAGCGTTCTTGAGTAGGGTCAGTACCGAGATAAGTGACCGTCTGGGAATACCTTGGCCCAATCGCATCACTAAAGAAAGCATGGCATGCAAAACTAAAAATTTTTAGGAGCATTCAGTTCATCTTTTATGAAATTTTGTAGGGAATAAGACTAAACTCTAAAGAATGTCTGAGTAAGCAATTGAAGCAGCCACTGAGAAAAAACCGAAATATATATGTATTTTCATCATAATATGTATATCCTAACTGAAGTATGTTGTGCTTTACAAGTCCAATTTCAATGCACAAGCTGTGAGTCAGAGATGATCAAACCCACCCACTGGCCAAACGAGATATAAGCAGTTCCATCTGTGCTACATTTATCTGAATCACCAAAAGGATTGGACGAGTCTCTACATAGTGCAGCAATGAGAACAAGTGGCACATTTCCAATATTCCCTGCATTCAATGGTGTTGCCATCATAAATCAAGATTTTTGAGATGTTTGACTCTAAATCAGTACATCAGAAGCACAAAGCCAAAAATGTCAGAATTCAATGTATTTAGAAATTTAAACAAGACAAATAATTGCATAGCTCTACATAATTTACAAATTTCAGCACATGGACCAAATGCATAAATATACATGTGCTCATAACTATATCAAAATTTTCAGATGAGTAGCTCACCTATTCCTATTTGTACAATGGTAAACTTGAAAAATGGGTAAGGGGGGCTGACAATAGTTGCTACGATGAAACCTATTAGTGAGCCTGATATGGAACCGAGGACGACATTCACAGGAATAAACCACCTGCAAGAAGATAAAATGCTCAACTCCAAAACTATAATCATTTGGCCAAAATAGTAAATTAGAAAGGAAAAAGAGTTACCACTCCAACATTTTCTTCAAAGTAACGGCTTGCCCGAGTTGAGAGAATATCAAACAAGGAAGCAAAAGTGAAAAAACCAACTGCATAACATGGTTAAAAGAAAATTCATTTATATCAAAATAAATAAACAGACAAAAACACAACACACACTTATATGGGTCTGGAAAAATATAAGAGAAAGTTAAATTACCCCATTTAATTGTTTTCTGCCACTGGCAGGCAAGATATTAACATACTTTGACGCCATAAGAAATCCCAAGAAACACATTGTAAAAACTTTTGCTATAGGTAATACAGCAATTTTGATGGTTCCAATCAACGACTCTCCTGCAGCCTGATTGTCTATGGAGACTAACGCAGACAAAAACCTTCCCATGGTGTGAGACATCCTTGACTTGAAAGGAACCTAATTCCTCAAACATTCACCCAAGTCTGCTTCAAACGGCAGACAATCCTCAGCCTATCCCACCACAGCAGAAAAATTAACAAATCCATATAAATTCAGATTAATTTTTTACCAGACAAGATCTGTTTTTAACAAAGAAAATTCAAAATAAATAAATAAAATTACCAATATTCAGAGCAAATAATAGTCTTCAAGTGAAAAGATCCAAGACCTTTCTTAAGAAAAAAAGTAAGTTCCCTGAGAAGGAGCCAACACGGCAACGCCTTTCCTTGCTTCTTACAGTCTGATCAAAGCTTTAATCCTTTCTCTGCAAATTTTCGTATCTAACAAAGCAAGAGAAATCAATATTCATCCAAATTCTAAACAGCTTAGCATAGAAACACAAAACAAATCCAACAATATCTGATAAAGATTAGGGAAAAAAAAAATATCCACAAATATTTGCTTACCTCCAGAAATCAAACCCAAAAGACACTTGGAGATACAATGAGCCAAAAATATAATCTTCAAAAAGAAAACGAAAAGGGAGAGAGAAATCACATGCGAATGCAAGATAAATGCATAAAGGGTAAACAAATTCGCAATAGAAGAAGGGATAAAGCTTGAGAAAGACACGTAATTATGTTTTCCTTCCTCTCTGGAGCTTCCACCACGCTCTGCAAGCTGTTCAAAGAAAATTTGTGTTTCGTTGATCGGTTGAGATAGTTTCTTTTTATTTTAAAAGAAAGAAGCAGCTTTTTTAGTTGAACTCTAACTCGTAATTTCCGTTTGAAGATCAGATTGGCATTTACTGGAAACCGCTATCTGGTTGGAGATTGATAATTCAATTTATATACAGATGCGTGCGGGTAGTTAGGTAACTGTGGTATAATTTTGCATTTAATAATTAATATTGGGGAAAAAATGAAAAACACTTTTTGGTCCTTGTAGTTAGTGAGTTTTTTTTAATTTCATACCCAAAACTTTTATTTTATGCATCCGGCGCTTAAATTCTTATTTTCACAGTGTACAGTCTCCATTTAAAAGAATCAAATACGAAATTTCATAATTTTTTAATTAAATTTTCATTTTTTATTACCAAATAAAAGGGAATTAAAATTTACTCAATTTAAGCTATTTCCATATAACATAAAAAAAAAATTTCTGAGTTCATATGTTTTTTAATTATTAAGAAAATTTAATAAAGACCTTTCAAAAAAAAAATTAATAGAGGAAAGTAATTTGCTTATTTAATTGAAAAAAAAAAGGTTGACCAAAGTTACGGGCCATACAGATGTCTGAGGAGAGAAGCAGAAGCTATGTGTGGCAGATCATAACTCAATAGTTCACTAAATAAATACTTAATTCATCTGTAGATCTCATAATTTCATAAAATAATATTTTAATTTTTTTTAAAAAGTATATAAATATTTTAATTTATTTTATTATTTAAGCGAATTTAATAAAAGTTATTTTTTGAAAATGATTTTCCTTTTTATAGTTTTGATTGAATTATTGAATATAAGTTTGAGGAATACGAAGGATATTAATCTTTTAATTTGAAAAAAAAGTTATAAAATATGTTTTCATTAAATTACTAGACTTATAAATTTTACTGTTTTTTAAATCTAGTATCAAAATTATTTCCTTTAATTCGGAATGTATCAAGTAGTATTCCATAAAGCAGCAAAATATTTGCTAAACATTTTCAAAGTTGCTGTGTACCCAATTTTTGAATTAAAAAATAAAATTGAAGAATTTTCTATCAAATCATCATGCTAAATTATTAAAATTTTTTGAACTTTTACGTCATGTATCCAAAATTATCTGTAATTTTAATTTTTTATTAATTTATATATTTCAGTTAATTTAGTATAAAAATTCATAATTTGTCTAAACTGTCTGACAATAATATTTTTTATAACTAAATAATTGACTTATCAATACTTTATAGTATTTTGATTGCTTACTGGTAATATAACATTAATATTTCAATAGTATTAACATTAATTAACCGGCTTACTTGTCAAAAAATTCAAACACATGATCAAATTTTCATATTAAATTAGATAAAATATCTAAATTAATAAAATATTAAAATTTTATTCATTTAATTGAAAATTTTTGATACTATCCTAAAAATTCAGAATTTTTTTTTTTTTAACAATCCAGCCAAATTATTATTACAATTGCAACTGTGAGGTCAACCACTCCTATCTGCCTTAACACTACCCTCCAGTCTAAAGCCACCCGATCATCCTGCTTGGAATTATGGTTGGTGCTCTGATCAACAAGTCTCCCATCCGATTTTATTTGGCCAAAATTCATTTGCCAGTTTTTAAACTAATTTTTATTATATTCTGAAATTATTATTTTTATTTAACTTCGTACTTAAATATTTATTTATTTATTTCATTTTTAAGTATAATTTAAATGATAATAATATAATATTAATATTTTCAGTAAACAGTGTTAAAAATAATAAGATTTTATTTCAAAAATATTTTATTCTCATTAGGGGACATAATGAGTGTTATTAATTATTGACAATATTTGCAAATCCTATCCGGAATGATTTTGAGTTTATATATTTTGATTTCTTAACAAATATTAATATAAAATAATTTACAAAGAGATGTCTATCATATAATTAATATTGTCTTAAAATTAATTTAAATATTTAATTGATTAAATAATGAAAATGATTTCATATTTAATATTCTAAAAATTAAAAAAAAAAACTGGAAGGGCAAAATGCTGCTGTTGTTAAAAATTAAATATTGGTCTGACGCAAATAAATATTATATATATTAGAAACACACTTTTAATGAAAAAAAGAAAAGTCTCTTTTTTTTTATAAAATACAAGCTTTTATTATAAAAAATAATAATAATTTATGAGTAAAAAGATACATACCATTTTCATATTTGAAGTATGTGAAAAAATATATGAAAAAGCGTTATCGTTTTGATATATTTTATAGAGACTGGGGTTGGTACCGTAATAATCCCAATTAGTATATTATATTATCAATCATGCAAATTATATAATTAATTTATGGCATTATTGAAAAATAATTGAATTATAATTTAAATAATTCATTACAAGAAAAAATGTGAAATAGATAAATATTTTAGAATGGATTTTTGTGTGTCACTAATTAGCAACAGATTATATATAAAAATAAGAAAAATTATAATAAAAGACATTTAAAAAAAAACTCTAACAACGCCTACGACATAATGTTTTAGTGACATTAAGAGCACAAACAAATTTCGAGTTCGAGATTTTGTAAAAAAAAAACCCTAACGGCGAATTATCAACCAAATTAAACGGATAATAACATTATTGAAAAAATAATTGAAAATTATACCTACTTTGAAGTTATAACTGTATTTGATGCAAAGATTCCTAGCATGGAGTTTTTTTTTTGGGAAATAACTAAAATGTAAATTATTTATGAAATACAATAATTTCCCATTATTTTTTTCTCTTTTCAAATATAACAGTTATTAAAGGATATATTGTATAATTAAACATATAGTATTATTTAAAAAAAAAGTGGGCCATTATCACTTTATATATATGGGGAAGGAAAATAATGAAGTAAAATGAAGAAGAATTTTTAATTTTATCTTGTTTGGAAAAGGAAAAAAAAAAGGAGTGAAGATAAAATAACTTATATTTTATATTATCTATTTTATTTCCAAAATAAAGAGAAAATACGAGAGATTTGATAAAAAATATTACTGTTACTAATAAAATTATTTTTTTATCATTAATTATATTAATAAAGTACTTAATATATTATAAAATGATGTAAAAAAAATATAAATATATAATACTATAGCTTTTTTTTGTCTCAAATAATAAATTATCAAAATAAAAAATATATATCTTTTTTTTCATTTATTTTCTTATTTCATATATATTACTTCAATATAAAATATAACGAAGAAAAATAAAATTGATTTTTCTTATATATTTTTCCTCCTTAAGGGAAAATTTCCAAATAACCAAGAGAGAAAAGAAAATAAATTTATTTTTCTCCTTTATTTTCCCTTTCCTCCGTGAAAAATTCTCAAATAAGGTGTAAAAGATAACATTAGTGTTTTATGGATATGTGTCCTCAAAATAAAAGAATTATGTCTTTCTAAAAGAATCAAAGAACTGAGAAGGCTTATGTGTTTATATAAAATTCTTTTAGAGTTACCAATAAACTTTGATTTATTGATTTTTATTTAGTGACTAAAGTTGCAGGGTATTAAATTTAAATATTCAGTCAGACCGTTATATAAAAGAAATAATTTTTATTTTCTTTTTCTACACTCTAAAATTTTGAAAGTATAAATTTTAAATAGTAAAATTTTAAATTAAGAAAAAATTACTAAGATTTAATATTTTGTATTAGAAATGACAAAACACATTATTTTTAACATAAGAAAAGTACTATTACTATATATCAAAACTCGAAGGATAATTAGTAATTTTTTCTTAAATTAGATCTAACAAATTAGACACTTAGACTAAAAACAAAACGAAATCACAATATATTTATATATTAATCATTTATTTTTCAAATTATAGATTTTTGGTTATCAGTTTGATTGTCTTAAAATATGACATTCTTAATAATGGATTAGTTAAAATCTTACTAATTAGTTCTAAAAGATAATTCTTATAATGATATATAATTACATAATTATTAATAAAAATATATTTTTATGGTTAATAAGAAATAACATAATAATCAAATTTGAATGCTTTACTCTAGTAATATTTCTTTGGAAATGATACTACACAATATTTTACTATTTAATTTATGTCTATATTATAAAATTTTAGTTCGGCTCCATAATTATACTATATATTAATTTTTTGAATGAAAAATTTTGAATTTGACTGAATATTATTTGATTATTCTCAAATTTTAGTTCAACAATATTATACTCTTAAAGGATAAAATGTTTAAATATTGATCCAATTCAATAATTTTTTTTTAATTAAAAAAAGGGTTAATTGAAAGCAAGAGGGATGGAGACGTTGAATAAGTGAAGTGTTTTCAAACTCAATCAGGCAATTGCTGTTTCTTTTAAGTTAAGTTTTTTCTTTCAACTTTTAGAAAATGGGCATTCAATTAATTTTCTTTTAAGTCACTCACTATCAATCATTGTTAATAATGACAAGCCTGAGCCTGAAATTTTTTTGGTATCATCTTCACTGAATCATTTTCAATTAAAAAATTCATTTATTCATACACTTTGAATTGATTTAATTTATAATGGAAAATTCTTTATATTATTATACCATAATTATTAGGGGTGTATTGAGTGTATATATATTCGTGTCATAAAAAAGATCGATTTATCAATCCGTTTTATTTTTTCTTGTTATGTCAATCCGATCCAATCTATTTATAACTCGTGTAAATTTATTTAAATATCATTTTCGTATTATGCTGATTGTGTTATATTATATCAAATAACCTAAAATGATATATTCATATCGTGTCGAATCATGTCAAATGATTCAAAAAAATATAATCGTGTCAGCAATCCATTTTAATACCCTAATTATATAATACCATTTTAATATAAATTGAATAATATAAGTAAATATATAATAAAATATAAATATTTTAATACATATTAATCAGAAATTAATCATCAAACAGATTTTTTTTATATTAAGTAAAAAAAAAAAGAAAGATAAACAACTATAGAAAAATAGAGGTGGGAAGATAATTGCAAAACAAGCACGAGACACGATAATATTGTCCTATCGTGAATTATTGTGTTGATGAATTGTATCATTAATAATTATTAAATGGCTAATCGTGTAAATTAGTCTATAAACTATATATTACAAAGTGAGTCATTTTTTCAATTTTAATTTAGTGCAAATAAACTTTTAAAATTTAAATTGGTGTAATTAGGCCTCTTAAATTAGAACAATAGATCAACTTAGTTTGATAAGGGGTGACTCACTCTATATAATATAGTTCATGAGTTAATTTGTATTTAGTTTAAAATTCAAGAGTTTATTTATATTAAGTCAAAATTGAAAAAATGACTGGCACTCGAGAATATAGTTTATGATAATGAGAATATATCAAAAAGGAAAAAAAAGGGACTACACCTTGTTTTGATGCAATTCCCGATTCTAACCGTCACTAAAAATCTCCAAAACCTATTTATTTTAATTTTTTTTGGTAAAGTATTTATTTTAATTTTTAACTTAATTACTTCGTTCCTTTCAAATGTAGCTAATCAGACTTATGAATCAGAAAGCTAAAAACTTTATTTATTTTTTTTCTAAATTTCTAATAGAAAATTTTATTATATAAGAAATACTACTTGTTCTAATATTTTTTATCTAAATTTTTATCCAATCTATAAAAAATATTTATATTTTATCTATCTATTTACTTGTTTATTTATATTTTATATAAATTGAAATAAAAGTTGTTGGACATTGTCATTTCCTATATTGTATTTATGATTTAAAAATCTTTACAATTTTTTATTGAAAAAAAAAAGAAGAAAAAGAAAGAAAAGCGCTGACGGTGCAAACGGTTGCGAAGGGGCAAAAGACAGCGAAGCTGAGAAAAATTGTGTTGCAAATAATTTGGAGGAGATTCCATCAATCGTAGGTATGGCCCACCCGGGACCCACATTCATACTGGGAGACCGATTATTGAAATTTGAAAATATAGCTGTTTGTTAGTTAATTAATTAATTAATCTTTGACGTTTATGCTATAACCAATATTACTAGGATAAAGAAAAAATTTATTTTCTTTCTTAAAAAAATAAATAATATGAGGTGTTCGAATCACTGTTGAAAATACGTTTTAATTTTTTTAATTTAATTGATTAATTTTTATAAAACTGTTTTTAAAAAAAAATATTTATTCATATGCTTTAATTTAAAAATAATTTTTAAAATTTAAAAAATTAAAAATATAATTTTTTTTAAATGCAATGACAAAACGGAGCCTAAAATAAAAGGGAAAATTTTCTTTTTAATTTTCCCTCCCTCGACTAAGGAAAATTGCCGAAGAAGGGGCTAATTTGTCCGTTCATTTCTCAAACACGTAATCTAAAATCGGCGAACAGCCAAATTTGGCATAACAAACAAAGAAATTAAGCTCCGTTTTGTTAGTTTTTTATATGGAGGGCTTGTTCTGATTCAGACGAGGAAGCTTCCTCTTTGCCTTTTCTCTGAACTCTTTATCTTTACGGTTGATGTTTGCATTTCTGTCTGTGTCTCCGCATCAGATCTTCTCCGTACTAAGTACCAAACTACGAAATTCATACCTCACTTTCTTAATTTCCAGTTCATATATGACTTTAATTTATTAGGTTAACTTTAATTTGCATTCATAAAATCTTAGAATCTAATACAATATGTTACCATCTGCTTTCCAAATTTTACAAAATAATGAAAATTTAAAGGCAAAATTTTAATTAATATTCAGCTTAGCAAACACAGGCTAAACGAAAACAACCTTTTTCCTTTTTTTTTTTTTTTTTGTTAAACTAAAAAAATTAATGTGAATCTGTATATGGGTGGTGAAGTATCACCGTATTGTTAAAATTATTACAAGTTCAATAAATAACAATAGTAATAAATAAATAAATAAAATTGTTAAATTTCTATAAATTTATTTGCCTGTCCATCATTTTCAGGTTATGCTCATCCCATAAACTCAGTGAATTGTTGCATCATTGTTAGTACTAAAGAAAAGAGTACTTGGTTTTAAATGATTAATTGATTGACGCCTATATGTGATTTAATCCCTACAAATAAATCATTACTTTTAATAAACCTAGTACTTCACCTTAAAAAAAGTGGAGCAATGTCAACTCATTGATCATAAATTTGATGATTCGCCATATATATTAGTTATTTTATTTCTTCTTTTTATATTTTCAAGTACATTGATTGCTATATATGAATAAAAGTTAAGGTCCAAAACACTGTGCCGAAATTTGCAGATTTATTTAATATTTTATTTGGAAAAAACATTTTTCGAAAAAAAAAATATATATTTTTAATTTTTTTTGAAGTTTAAAAAATTATTTTTGGGTAAAAATAGATATTTTTTAGAATTATATTTACAAAAAACAGTTTATAAAAATCAGTCAATGAAAGAAAAAAATTTAAAGCTTACTTTTAGGATACTTAATATTGATTTCAAACAATCGCCGCATATATTTAAGATTGCTATTGGATGTTTAAAAAATATATTTTGAATTTTTTTTATTTAATTGACTTTTTTTAAAAACTTTTAATTTTTTTTTTCAAATATATTTTTAAGAAAATAATCTGTTTATCTATTTTTGGCCAAAAAATGAAAAATAAATTTTTTTGCCAAAACTATTTATCTTAATCACAATGTCAAACAGGTCATAGTCTCAACTTTTTAGTTGATGTCCATTAGGCATTTACCAACATTTAGGCCTGGGGCGCACTAGGAACCAATTGATCCAGATGAGCCCAAGTCACTTCTCTATGTTGCCGTAGCCCAACCCCCAATTCGTGTAACAAGAAATAATTATGTGTGAGACATTATTTGAGGGTAAATTTTATAGAGCATTTCCCAATTTTAATTTATAACATGAATAGAAATATATCATTTCTATTTGTAAAATCTGTTAAAATATGTAATTAATAATTATATTTGTATTTACGCGAACCAAAATTGGGGAACATTTATAATACAAATTCAAGATGAGGAATATTAGTATATATTGGGCTAAGTTGATGGACGATTAGTGAAATTTATCTCAATTTTCAACAAATTTTTACTACACAAGAAATAAACTATTAAGAATAAATGAAAATTTAGTATGACAAAATTGCATTTTTAAAGTATTTAGAAATTAATTTAATAATCAGCAAGTATATATTTCTTAATTAGAATGTTGTAGCTTCACTTGTGAATGCAAATAAAGAAAAATAACAACTCAAACATTTGGGTCAAATGATCTCTTACAATGAGCAATAGCAGCCTGAAGAGAATTATCATTCGCACAAATTTTATAACTTTGAGGCAGAAGTCGCTGGTGATGAATAGGGGACGAGTTCGTTGGGCCAGCAGGAGCAGGGCAGCTTTTTGTTCTTCTATCTTTGCCGCCAATGGATTCTAAGACCCCTCTAATTGCATCCAACTTCAATTCAAAAACTTTCGATTGCTTTGCGAACAGGTTGTTGCTCTTCCTCTGCTTCCTTTCTGTTGGCATTTCCTCAGTCACATTGGTTTCAAGGCCCTGCGACTGCGAGACCTTCGTCAGTGAAGCTAACAGTGTTCTGAGCTTCAGTGCCCGAAATTTTATAAACAGCTTCATTATCATTCCCCTGTTTATTGCTGCTGATGTTATCTTCGATGTGCTATTGCTTCAAAAAAATTTTAAAAAAATGATTTCAAAAGGATGTTAATCAATTTTTCTCACTTAAAATAACAATTTCTATCGAATTTATATATATCAAATTAATAAAATAATTTTTTTAATTCTTTTTAATACTAAGAGTTCCATTAGAGATTTGAATTCAAAAATTTACTTAATAAATCAATATCATTAAATTAAAATTTATAGATTACATAATACTTTTATTAATTCTATATATTATAGATTGAAATTTAAATAAAAAAATCATATATTATGGATTTTCTTTCTTGATTTGAATTCGTGAAAAAAACTTATTTAATGGATTAATTTTATTATATATGAAATGTTTATGATAAGCACACATTTCAGTAAAATAAATAATAAAAAAAGATATAGTAATTGGTTTGACTTGGTCTATGGCAATTAAAGTCATTGCAGAAAACGTGTAAGTACCTGGTGGGACGTAGGAGCTCCAAGTGGCTGGTGGCCTTCGTGCCACCAACCGCCAAGTCAATACCCGACGATACCCCGAAACTGGACATCAACGTGTTGACAAACCGGTTGACGGCCGGAAACTGTACCTTGTTTCTAATACTCTTCTCTATTTTCGGCTTCACCTCCACCTCTTGATTCCGTTGACTCTCTGCCGGCGTGGAGCTAAAAGTAAACGTTGACGCCGACGAAGAGGAAGACGACACGGACGATTTACAGGAATAAACGGACTCATAAAACTCGAGAGGTTTGGTTTCCGCCGGAAGCCGGAAGCTGGATGAAAAAGAAATACGGAGCTCCATCGGGTCATCGATGCATTCTCCACCACCGCCATCATTATTATCCAGACGCCGGATATGATGAGTAGGCTCAAGAGCTATTTCGATAAAAGATTCCTCATCATCTTCATTATCATCGCTTTGATCGTAATCAGAGAAGATTTTGAGGGAAGAAGAGGAGTTGAAGTCGTAACAGCTACTACAGAAGGAGAAACTTCCTTCCAGGTCTGGATCTCGATATTCAATGCTTTTGGCTTCCATGTCAGTTAACTGTGTAATTAATCAGAATAAAGAACATAGATATTCGATTGAGGCTAATAAAGAAACAAATGAGTACAGATCATAGAGATCGGAGTTGGTGGCGGGGCGAAGATAGGGACGCATGTGCATGGCGTGGTATATATAAGAGTGGGGAAATCGACCGGTGATTGAAAATTCTAATCTCACGGGATGGGCCCAAAACCCATATTATGCTCGCAGATTTGATTTGCTGTCTTCTGATTAGTGTTCACTACACTCAAATAATTTGTCATAAGCATCATAAATAAGTGCATTCAGATAAAAAATTAATTCTAAATCTTTCTATATGTGGGTTGAAATTTCTCCTAAATAATAATATTTTCTTAAATAAAACTATTTTTTTAATAAAAATTAGGTCCATTAGTATTATTAAATTGAAATGAAATAAGAGAAAAAATTAGAGCATATTCCATAATTTCTGCAACTTGTGGAAGTATTTAGGGGGAAAAATTGTAATCAAGAAGGGGATTGAATGCATGGTTTCTGGAGTTATGAACCTGTATTGTTTTTATTTTTTTGATTATTACGTACTCTGAAGGATGAAGTTGAGTGAATTTCAAATAAAATCCCCGGAATTTTTGGCAAATTTTGTATATTGAAAGAATAGGATTCCATGAGAAATGAAATCATATTTCCAAATTGGTAATTTGGGATTCCACCGTTTCTCTTTGGTATATATGTTCATGTAATAGTATTAATTTGAAATCATATTTGTGTTAGGTTTAATTTTGTTGAGGATATTTTTGGATATGTAATTTAAAAAAAAATAATTTCACTAATTCAAACTAACAATACATTAATAGAAATATATATATAAATCCAATAAAAATCATAAAAGATGAAACAATAAAAAATTCATAGTAATCAAGTTAATAGCATAACAAATAAGCTTAATACCTATACATTTGAAAATACTATATTAACTAGAATACATATAACTTCAGTTTTGTAATATACTAACGACCATAATCTGATTTGATATTTCTGTTAAATTAGATATGTTTTTTTCATATGAATTGTCGATACAAAAATAAACGCTGCAATAAGACAAATAAATCACAAAAAAAAATAATTAAAAAAATTTAGATATATGTAGAATAACTACTTATTTTAGAAATAAAATGATAGAAAGAAACGATTTCATGCCAATAATGACAAAAAATTACATCTCCTTAGATAACTAATGGCTAAAAAAAGAAATAAGAAAAAAATTAAAAGAGTAGAAGACTAGGATTTTATTGGTAAACCTTGCATTAATCTTTTAGGGGTCATTTGCTAGGTGAGGTAGCTTAGTTAAGCCATAGGATTAATCACTAATCTCATATTTGGTTTAAAAAATTATATTAGGCTTAATAATTCCATCAGCTTACTAAATCCATAGAATGAGAATTAATTAAAACCTAACTCCTTCATGTCTTTAAACCAAATGATTAATCACTAATCTCATATTTGGTTTAAAAAATTATATTAGGTTTAGTAATTTCATCACCCCAAAAGACAAATTGATGGGGAGGGACCTCAGACCCATACAAGTACTACAGATCATTGCGTTAGTTCCGATATGAGATCTCCACCACGCTTCGTATGCCGCATCACCTACGGACTCGACACCAAGGCTCTAATACCAATTAGGCCCATATAGACTCAAGACCCTTGATCCACCCAAAAAACCAGACTGATAGGGGGAGGGACCCCATACCCATATAAGCATAACAAATTATTGCATTGGTTCCGATATAGGATCTCATATAGAATGAGAATTAATTAAAACCTACCTCCTCCATGTCTCTAGTAATCCTCATCTAATGGAATTACTAATCCATATAATATAAAATTATAAATCCTAAACTACCTTTATGTATTTGGGTTATTAAAGAGATTCTATGGTAGTTTGTTGATTTTTTTTTCTTTTTTATAGTAAATACAATCATACAAATAAATATATAAATTCAAAGAAGGTAATATATAACAGCATAGTGTTAAGAGAAGAAAATGAAATTTAGACATTACTATCTATAATTTCCAATCACTATAATTTTTTTTGAACGACTTCTAATTATAAACAGTACATTCATTTATTGATAATTAAATTATTTTTTTCTAAATTAGTACTACTCAGTAACATAAAATTATAAAAAATATATATATGTAAAAAACTTACAATAAAAATAGTGATTTAAATCCAAAACTAAAATCAATATAGAAAATATTGAGAATATAAGAAAGTAAAAACTCATAATTTTTTAAATATAAAACAAAGAATATTGAAGTAATTTAATTATTTCACTAGTTTATCCTATTACTTAAACCATTATACCAAATATGAGATTATAAATTTGGATTAGCTAATACTAGGATTAAAATATTTCTACCAAATATAAATTTACTTTAGTAATCATATAGTTAACTAAATCTAATATTAATACTAATCATATGGCTTAACTAATCGGTATAGGAGACGGTTTTTCAAAAATACATAAAAAATTTCAAATACCAAACAAAATTGATATTATTAAAAATATTATACAATAATTATATTCTACTAAACTCAAATTTATAATAAAAATATTATTTTATAAACTGGTGGGTAAAGAAATCATTTATGAAAACTAAACAAATTAATTTCATTATTATTTTACATATTATGATTTGGTTGGATTTGTAAATTTTTTTCATAAAGAATATGTAGATAGGGAATAAGGGAAAAATTTATGGTTTACACCTTGTATTCAGAAAATTAAAATCAGAAGATTAACATGTACAAGCATGAAGCTTGAACTGCATCCACTAGATTTAAAACCAAAACTGGTGAAAATAAAATCTATATCAAGAACTGCGGACAACGACACTACGCATCATGTCCTTAAATTCAAAGAAATCAACACGCCCATCATGATTACGATCAACAGAGCAGATCATCTCTTGAACTCTATCAATCTCCTTGGCTTCAGGCATCCCCAATTTATCCAGCACCACCTGTAATTCATGTGCCGAAATGTAACCGTCCCCGTCTTCATCAAACACCTTAAACGCCTCCGTCAGATCCGACTCCTCCTGTATTTTTATATCCTCCGCTGTCTCATTCTCGCATCCGAAGAAGGCGGCATCGAGAGATTGGTGCAGGGATACGAATTCTTCAAATCCAAGGCCGTCTTTCCCCGGTATAATGTGAGCTCTGATGGTGGATTCCAGATCGGAGAAGTCAGCGTCGAGTCCGAGAAGGCTGAGGGCTTGGCTGAGATCGTGAACAGTAATCATGCCATCGCCGTTCTTGTCGAAGAGGTCGAAAATGCGGCGGAGACGCAAGGAGTTGAGGCTGGGGCTGCGGAGGCGGAAGGAAGAGGAGGAAGATGATTTCCGATTAAGACTGGGCTTGGTGATTGAAGAAGTGGCTGCTGCTTCCATGGCCTCTTGTTCTCCTCCTTCTGCAGCAGCCGGCAGAGTAGAGGCGGATTACGTTTGAATCTCGGATATGAAAAAGAAGGAAGAAGCGACGGATCTTTATACGGCTGCTGGATTAATTATTTGCGGTGGGAATAAGATCGGAGGCCATAATATATGGGATAAAGCGCGTTTAGCGATATTTGAGGAAATGCGTTTGTTTGACCAGAGAGAGCCGGCCATCCAATCCCTTTGATTATTCTTCGCGTTTTCCTACTTATTTCTATTAAGAAATTCATCATAAACAGTGGGTAGCTATCTAATTTCTAAGGATTTAATTAAAGTCAAATTAACCCCTTTCAAAAAAAAATTTTGTAGTAATTTTCGCTTATTTTATGTATTTATTTTTATTTTTTAGTCCTCCTATAACGCATATTTATATATCATAATATTTTTAATTATTATATTATTTATTTTTAATTTTAACCATTAGATCAAATAATTTGTAATTAATTGAACAAATTAATCAGTCTACTATTATAAATAAAAATTTAAATATATTAATGCACTTGATATATTATAGAAAAGCCTTTATTTTTTAAAAATTTTATAAAAATTGTATATTGAATTCAATATCTTCTTATCTTTAGCGTAACTAATTTCATAATTGGTGTGCTCAATTAATTAGTGTCAATTGATTGCTTTCATTTTTTAGGCAAATAGGTTGTTGACCTGTAATTACACAATGTCAAAACTGAATTTATTTGGTAAACAAAAATAAAATAAAATTTCGAATTAATATATCTTTATGAATAATTTATACCTTAATTAAATATAATTTGATTGCTGGATTTAGTAATCACTTCTAGATTGAAAAACATTCTCTGTAATGATTTGGTTTTTTTTTTACGAAGATATCTTTGTTCAGAAAACGGGATAAAATATTAAATGGTAATAATTCTTTTTCACTTTGTTATAAAGTAGTACTAAAATTTTTATTTGTTATAAATTAGTATAAAATTTTTATACTTTATTACAATTTGGTATTTAAATCAAAATTTCAATAAAAAAGATGATGTATTAATCTGTAAAAATATCACATTAGCATGCTATATCAATTGTTCAATATATCACATCAGTCGGTCAATATACCACGTCAGTTTTTTTCATTGGAATTTTGACTTTAATACCAAATTGTAATACTATTGAAAATTTTGGTATCACAGTAAATGAAAATATTTAGTACCAATTTTGAAATCAATTTATAAGAAAATTATAATAATTAATACTATTTGTGCCATTAGCGGTTCAGAAAATAAATAAATACATTCAGCCTAAGCCATTTTTGTGAAGAAAAAAAAAATAAAAGAAATTGAGAAGTATCACTGAACAAGCCTGGGATTCATGACCACGGACATACATTGTTATAAAAAAAAAAAAAAAAAGCCAACACGCCCAGACAAAAAACTTAAGACAATTTTAATCAGTTTCAGATGCATAAATCATGTGATCCACTTCAGCAGTCCAACATAAAATTCTTAAATACCCCTTAATATATGCGCAAATAAATCCGGGTACTCCAGATAAAGCTTATACGCTGTCGTTTTACTCTTTTTTTACCCCTTTTTTGTTTTCTCTCAAGCTTCATCCCGCACACGCTCTCTGCCCGCTCCCGCCGCCGCCGCTGCTGCTGCTGCATTTTTCTGATACCGAAACGTCCTTCCCTGGGAATTCTACCACCTCAGTTATTGTAATGTTTCTCTTTAAGTTCTTCTGGTATCAGGATTGCAATATTTTCCTACTTTATTGTGTATCTGGTTAAAAGTTTTCTACTTTCGTTTTTGTTTTAGGGTTTTAGTTCCGCTCTTCTTCCCCATTTTCTCTTGGTCAGGGAAATTTTGCTGTGTTGTCTGTTCATTTTCTTATGCATTTCTGAATTTTCAGGCTTTCTATATAATTTCCATTTAGCGCTCCTTTTTTGCAGGATTCTTCACATTTTCTTTGGCGTGATTTTTTTTTATAAGAAAAATAATTAGGAAACTGCTTATTCATGTGTCTGTTTACCGTTTGTTTAATCAGGGTTTAATTTGGATTTGTAGTTTTCGAGTTTAGATTTTTCCCTTTTCCAATTAGGTTTAATACCTCTGTTTGATTGCTTCATTATTCGAGACAGTTAATCTTATTTTTCATTGCCATCAGCAATTTTTGCTCCTGTGGTCATTATGGGTCATCTGGAATCTGATTTCTGTGAGGATCAAATCAGCAAAAGCCAAGGTTTATGTCAAAACTCCTCAGATTTAGATGGAACTTTTTGTGAAGAAGCAAAAAAGGCAGTATTTGAGCCAGTTCTTGGTCCTATAACTCCTGATGCAAACAAAGAGAATGCGGATTTCCCCTTGGATCTTACTTCTCCACTCACTGTGGCGACAAAACTGCCTAAAGTTCTAACCTTTGACTCCAAAACTGACAAAAATCATGACTCACTTGCCTATATTGATGATTCTAGTAGCCCTAGAACACCGAAGGATGGTGTTTTTGACCCGTTTGCTCCTGGTCCCGATGACAAGGTCTGGGCTCCCCAGTGCAAGAAATACTTTGATGAAGCAAGGATCAGTGTTGCAAGACGGCTTAATTTTTGTACTTCCTTCAAAGGGTTCGGCCATACTTGTCTAAGTGATGGTGCAGAGTCCATTTCAGATGAGGAGATGTTTGAATCAGTATATGAAAATCTCTTGGAAGTTATTGTCTCTAAGCAAACTGAGTGTATTCTTGCTGAACTATCAAATGTGGAATGGGATTCCAATGCTTGCAAGACACCTCCCTCAGCTCCTCGACTTAATGGAGTTGCTGAAACTTGCCCTGGTGCTCCTTTGAAACCGACAGGTAAATCAAGAGCCATTGATTTGGGATTATGCAGAAAGCTCGAATTCCAACTGTAATAGACTTGTGTGCGAATCTGCTCTGTTGCGAGTATGATGCTGCACAACCAACTAATTTTGTAAGCATGCCCTGTGTATTAATTTAGACTAAATTAACCTGTTGTTAGAGATTTAATTGACAGGGGAAATTGCTTTCTGACCAAGATCACATTGTAGCAGTAACATTGTATAGCAATGACTGAAGCCTTGTTATTCTTGCAACCAAGGGTTCTTTGTTTATGCACATGTTCTGTGTTCAGTTAATAGGCTTGTATATGCATGGATATGATGAATGTCTCGGCTTTTTTCTGGTGTCTTTAGATTCGAGTAAAATTAACGAAACCTTGTGCTTTTTGACTGAAAGTACTTAGATGATTGTCCATGTTTGATTGATGAGATAGGGTGAATGATCAGGTGACGAATAAATTGGTTGATAAGGGATTTGTTTCCTGGGGGATGTTTATAGTAATACTGCAATGCACTATCTATTGGTGACAATTAATTGTATTACCAATTTGGATGCAACTGCTTATGAGAAAGATGTATTGTGCAGCAACAGAAGTCCCATAATTTGCGAGTACATTATTGCCTGAATGATGTCACCTGATTAGCTATTTCATTCACTCTTATGATTAGCTATATCTTGTACAAGATTCAGTACGATTGCTAGCTTCTATAACTTCATGAAAAGGAGGCCGAAGGAATTGTGAGAAGTTTGTGTATTTTAAAATCCAAAAGGTTTCCAAGTACAAATATCTATTAACAGCCTACGTGACAACACTTTGTGTTCCAACATCTCTTTCTTTGTTTTGTTGATATATGAATTTGTCTGGCCGGGAAAAATGAGAAATTAAAAATAAAAAATAACAGGAAACAGAGAGTTTTCTTGAAACTTGAATTGAGACTTGCTTCAGCCAATTATTACCACAAGATTTGAATAGCACTGCTGATTTGGGATTAAAACTTTGTTTTAGTGCAGATTTTTTGCTCAACTTAAAAGGCATATGGATTCTGAATAAATATGGAAATGAAACCATCCAAGTATATGACATTGGAAACATTCTTGCAACTGGGCATATTAATGTCTGCAAAATATATATATATATACAAAAATCAAGATTTTCGCTTATCTCTGCTGTATGACAAAAATAAACTGGATTTTCTAAGAAAATCCTTAAAAGCTTAATCAACCTTAAAAGTTGCACAAAACCTGAAACTATTCAAGGGTAGGCAAGCGAGAATCCTGATTCCTGACAATCTCCATTATAATATACAGTCAAAATTTTGTTTTGGTCTTGCATTCCAGCTTCTGAATCTTAATATTAGGAAAACCAATACTGAAACTGCAAGCAGAAGTAGCAACAACATGCCTTTTTATTATTCCCAGGAATTTAATTCTGCCTGCAATCCTCGTCCGAGTCTGAAGAACAAGCTTTCCAGCCAATATATCTGGGATCAAGCTAGTCAACTTATCTGCAAACTCATCCACCTCTAATGTCAGCTTCAAAGCCATCGTGGCCGAACCCCTCGACGGTATGAGCCCTGGATTCAGGTCAGCTTCACCCACCTGGTTATCTTTGTATAAAAGGATACACTTGCCTGCTCCATGGCTGAGGCTGGCATAATTTGGGTTGTGAACGAGAAGAGTTATGTTAAGGGTAATGTTGAGTTCAATATTAATAACAGGGAATGAGATTCTAGGTGAGACACCATCCAAAGAAGCCGAAACAAGCTCGACCTGGGGTTCTTTAGCCTTGAAAACCGTCAATGCAAGAACGAGAATGACAATAAAAATCACAAAAATAAGGCAGAGGATCAGCCCGCCGATGATGAAGCAGCGGCGGCGTCTTCTTGTTCGTTTCGATTCGACATCTTGTGTCTCCGTCATGGGTTCTAACTTCAATTCAATGCGGTTGAGACTTGAGAGATTGAAGGAGATATGGAGTCTTTAAATTCAAAATCTGTTATTAAGCTGTGAGTGGGTGAAGGAAGGCATCATTAATGCGGAGATTGGGGCAGATAGCTACCTGATTAATGGTGAGGTTGAAAGAAGGCCAATATAGCTGGTGGGGGTTGGCAGATTTTAATTAATGGAATAATGAACTTTCTTATTCTTGCTAACGCCTACCTGTTTCTCTATCACAAAAATAACCAACTCCCTCTGTGATTAGAAAAAATGAAAATAACCATTCTCAGTGGCTTATGCTAACCCAATCATATTCATTTGGCTTTTAACCCCAATATATATATACATACTCATTTGGGTTCTACAAAAATAAAATACTATCTCAACATTGTTTCCCCCCCACCCTTTCTAGAGGAGAAATCTTGAAACAGAAACATGTTGTTAGGAACGAACCAAAACTGTCAAAATCCCACTCCAATTGGAAAGGCAAATGACATGGGACCGTCCAAATGTTTTCTCACATACCCAAATTTCAATTTTGTTCTTTTGGTTGCGCAGCAGCACAGTACTCTTCTCTTCATATTAGTGATTAATAGATACATACACGAGGAGGATATAATGCAAAAAAAAAAAAGGACGGACAGATTACAAAAATTTTGCCTTCTTTAACGACGTTTCTTCCCAATATATATGTCAAAGTTGTTGCCCACGACTATTACTAGCGGCAACCCATTTCCCCTGCCATTTTCTTCGTTTCCTTTGTATTTTTATTTATTTTGCTTTTATTCTACTTGAAATGGGTTTTTATGGCGAATTTTTGGCCTCTTAACCCAATTCGTGTTTTTTTTTTTAAATCTATCAAGATATATCATCAAGTGTTTTTTTCCCTCGTCAATAAAGTTATTTATGGATATGGGATTTGAACATAATTATTTGTGGGTTATGGAATTTGAACATTTAGCCTCAACTAATTCTTTGTGAACTTTGTTTTGCTTGTGCTTACAAATACATAGAATTGGCAACAAGACGGATGAGAGTCCCATTTCATTTTCTCAATTCTCATTTCCAATTATAAATTTATATTTATATTTTCACTTTATTACTCTATAGAAAAATAATATTAATATTTATTTCATCCTTAAACAGAGTAAGATATTCCCGCTATATATATAAGTTATTTTTTAGAGATCCAACTAAGATCCAAGGATGAGTTTATTAATATTTATAATTAATTTTATATTTATACGATATAAATGGTTCTTTTACTGAAAATAAAATTTTAAAATTTTTAGTTTTTTTGTTATAATTCTAAAATTTTTCTCTAATACTATGTGAGAATTACATGTTAATATATTTATATAAATTACAAAAATATTTTTTCAAATACTATAATAAATTAGTTTTTAGTAAAAAAATAAAATTAATTTATAAATAAGTAAATATTATATATAAATAATAATTTAAACATACTATAAAAAATAAAAATAAAAACTATCCCATTGAGGGTGAGTTCGGAGTGGGGACACGTGGATTGGGGTCCAATCTCCATCCCCACAAATACATAGAAATTTGTATGCTTTTGGTTTTTGTCATTTGCGCCATTCTGCCTTCACCATCCAATTTCCAAAGTCAAACACTTAACCAGAAACAATTTCTTCTCTCCTTCTCTCCCTTCACACGTTCACATTCACGGAGCAGTTTACAAAAGTCAACCTCGTTCATTAAAACAATGTAGACTACACGGATCATAAATTATGACTTCTTCTGATTTTTTTTTCTTTTAAAAAAAATAGTAATGAGTTCTGATTTCTAAATGTTATGAACTTTGTATTATCTCTTTTTTGCTTGGTACGCAAATTAAATTCATGAATTTAAAAACTAATTTTGCAATAAAAAAAATCTCTTATATATGAATTAGTGTTATCTACCAAGTTTGACGATATAATTAATATCACGCAAAATTAGTAAAAACCCATTTTTTTACATGATACTTTAATATTAGATAGGTCTGTGAAAAAAAAAGTACAAAAATATTGGATCTAAGGTCATTAAATTTAATAGAAGAAAGAGGAAGGGATTTCATTGGCGGGGTTTAATAATATTTTCATATAAACTAAGAAAGAAATATCCGATTTATTGTTTGACCTCTGCCTATTGACAAAATCACAAAAGTATGATCCAAAGCCAGCACGAATTTTATTGATATTTTTACTTTATGGAAATACGAAATTAGTAAAAATTTAATATATTTATATTGAGTGTAAATAAATGATTACTATAGTCCATCGAGTCTTCTAATAAAAAAAAAAAGTTTTTCTAAATTCATGACAAAATCATGTGTTCGGATAATTCTCCGCTAGAATCATGATCAGACTAAAGGCTACCTGATTTCTTTAATGATAGGCCCCAGAATGTATTTTATTATTATTGTTCATAACTATTTATTTATTTGAATGTCGGGCTTAGAAGCAAATTTTTAACTGCCCTTAACAAAAGAAAGGTGCAGCTTTTCAAAAATATGAGATTTTTTTACTCGATGATGAGATGATATCTTGCCAAATCACCTAGTACATCCAGCTCCTCGTTTCTTCAGTGACCCTTGTTTGCATAATTGAATTTCAATAAATTATAAGCCATTTATTAAATTCATAACTTATACTTTGAGAGAAGAATTTTGATGAATAAGTTTTTCAAACATTCCCATTTAATTGTTTGAATCATTAATCTCAAAAAATTGAGTATACATTACATCTACTTTATATTTCTTATAAATAACATATTATATTAATTTATACAATCTCATTAAAAGGTGGTTTTTGCATAATAATACCTCAACTAATTACCCATTTGCAAAAAAAAACCCCCAAAATCAGACAAATTCGATACTTTTGTACTGTCTGGTTAACATCTGAGGAATTTGGCTTCATCAGAATGGATGCAGATAGTTGGAAAGTGAAATAACTGAAATTGGATTCTAATAATTTTGTCATTATCACAATCATAAACGAACAATGTTCCACCAATTAAGGAACAAGAAAGCTGAAAATGGCTAAGTATTCAAATATATTTATTAATGCGTTGCTCTAATTAGCACATAATCAACTCAATCAACCTACAACACAAACCCCAATTCACATCAATTAATCATACTGTTAAGAATTATATATATATAAATCCTAAAACAGAGACAGAACTGAGTATCAGTTTAGTTCCTGAACATGTCCTACAGTTTAGCCTTGTATTTGCAGTTCTGATCGCCCGCTGTCCTATTAGAGACAAACACACTGAAATCGCAGGTACTTGTCGTGTCTACACCCACTTTGAATATATTAAAAATCAAAACTTTACCAGAGAGTTTTATCAAAGCATTGAAGTTCAATACGCCGGAAACCACATCGGAGTAAAGTTGGGAATTCGAGAGCAACCGATCTGCCATGACAGTGGCGGTGATATTCATGGGTCTGGTGTCGTCAGCGCCAATCTTTCCAGCTGGAATCGGAACTTCTCCCACGACTTCGCCTCTGTAATTCAACAAAGCAGAGCCATTCTTGTACTTGAAACCCACCTTATTCCGGTTCTTGACGGAGAGATCCACGCCGAGGGTGATATTCAGATCGACACCCATTCTGGCGACATCTAAGGCGACTCTGAGATTCTCCACAGTGATTGAATCAATGGTGGTGGCGGGGTCTTTGGCTTTGAATACTGTAAACGCTAATATTACGACCACCAGGACGAAGAGGAGGATGACGGCAGCCGTCACGCCGAGACAGATGTTTCTGCGGTGGTGTTTGCTTTTGGGTTTAGATAGAGTTTGAGCTTCTGCATCTTCTGTAACCTTGGATGAATTTAAGGCAGTTTCCTCTATATTCCCCACTTTCTTCTCCATGTTTGTTTTTTCTGGATCCATTGAAAGACAAAACCAAGTTCAAGTTTCGGGTTTAGTGGATTTGAGGTTGCTCGATCCATCTCTATAAATACTCAATTATTACATTTTTATTTTTCATTTTTAAAAATATAAAATTATAATAATAAACACATTCCGATTAGGTCGACTCAATTGATTTCCCCGAGTTCGGTTTCGTTTTAGAAAATTAATACATAATTCAATTCTTACATTTCTTAAATATTTAAATAATATTCTCATAGAAAATGTGTATGTTTTAAAATTCAATATCAATAATTAAAATAGAAATTTTCGTGAGTCATTAGTTGAAGAGTGAGAGTCGGGCGGTTCATTGTGAGGCTCAGACTTCGCTTGCTTGCTACGCAGTTGTCAAAATAGAGTTTTTATTCAGGCTATATTCTTTATTTTCCAAAAAAAAAATTTCTAATATATTTTTTATTTTTAAAATTAAAAAAAAACAGTAAGTCCGATTCTTTATTGTAATTAATATATTTTAATTTTTTATTTATATTTTTTTTAATTGATGTGTTCTTTTAAAATATTGTTATCTTTTTTTATAATAAAAATTATTTATTTTTTTCTTTTAATAAATATTAATTTCTATAAAATGAAGAGTAAGATATATATAAAGAATTTATTAGATTTGTATCTATATTTAAAAATATTCTAAAATACTCTTTATTCTATTAAAAATATTTTTTAAAATAAAAAATATAGTTAGAGATGCTTTAACTAGTCTTGATTACATAATTAATGAAATTGCTAATTACAACTAACAACATTTTTCTTTCATTTGAAAAAAAAAAAACCTTAATTTTAAGTATGTTTGATTTATCAGTAACAGTCAGCAGCCAATATTAATAAAAAGAGTAATTTATCAAATATTTATTTAAACTTTTAATTTATAAAATCGTTAATAGTTAGGCGCCACGGCTCAATTAAAAAAAATATATAACAATTAAAATAAATTAATATGTATTTTATTGATTAACATGAAATGTGATGTTGATAGCTGGCTGAACCTGGAAGTTTGGAAAGTAACATGCAGATTGCGTGCAACAATTTTTGTATCTTTTCCTTCGGAATAATTAAATTGAAAAATATAAAAAATATGAAATTAATAAAAATGATCATGACTTGAAAATTTTAAGCTTCGTTTAACAATGATTTTGGAAATCTTTTTTAGTTTTAAAAATTGTTTTTAGAGATAAAAAAATAGATGTTTTTTGGTAAATAATTTTAAGAAAAATGGTTTATAAAAATTTTTTAAAAATAGTTAACTAGATAAAAAAAAGTTTATATTTTTTTAACAATCTATATCAATCTCAAAAGTAAAAAAATAAATTCATAATTAACATGTCTAGATCCCCATTTGGCCTTTTTTTTTTTTTTTTTGGATTTCAGCTTAAAAGTGATTATGTAGTTATCAAATTAATTGACCACTTAATTACCTCGATTATTTGCATTTTTTGTGATCATTAAAATTTAAATATGCCCTTTACAAATAAATATTTTTTTTTTTTCGATAAATTAATTCACTCATATAATTCATATTTCTATTCCGAAAGGATAAAAGTCATTTTTCATATATATCCATAATTATTTGAATAAAGTTTAATAAATATGCCAAGATTAAAATGGATACTTTGATTATAAATATCATACAATAATTTTTTTCCTAATTAAGCCTTATTTTTTAGAAATAATAATAATAATAATAATATTGGTTTGAATAAAATATTAGGGGGGCAAAACTAGTTGATAATTTAGGTTCAAGATGATAATTTAGTAATAGCTGAAATATGGTAACTAATACTATAGCTGATTTAATTACAAATATTTGATAAAATTAATTGAAAAATATAAAATGATATAAAAATATATTAATAAC
The DNA here is from genome assembly GCA_949630135.1 of Balakata baccata. NCBI lineage: Eukaryota > Viridiplantae > Streptophyta > Magnoliopsida > Malpighiales > Euphorbiaceae > Balakata > Balakata baccata. The sequence continues at coordinate 36,967 of CATIWF010098396.1, forward strand.
AAATATTATATAAAAATATATTTAAATACATAATATAAATAAATTATATAATATATATACATATTATATATTATAAAAATTAGATTAATATCTCATATCGATATAATAAATATGTCTACCTTTATTCTCTAATATTTTATTATTATATATATATTTATATTATTATTACAATATGTTATTTTATAGAAAAAATAAGGATATAAAGAAAAAAATAAATTTCTAGCTTTTTTTAGATGCTAATTCTACTAGTTTTTTTTAGATTATACTAAATATAGATCATTAGTTAAATAAAATTATTTTTTTTTATCAAACTAAATTATAATCTGGTTTTACATGATAAAACTGTGACTAGGTCTTGAGGAAAATGAAGTTGGACATGGACCGGAAGACGGGTTGAAAACTAGAAACAGTGTCCCGTTGAGAATTCAAGGGATGAGTTGATTTTAGGCACCGTTTAGCGTTTAAGTATAATCTCAATAGTAAAAAGTTGGGTTCAGGTTTTGAATTAAAATGCTGATACTGTTACTGTGCATAGCTACAGACTTCATACATTTCAAATTCTTTTCATAATTAAATAAATAAATAAATGGGAAAAAAAAAAGAAGAAAAAGAAAAGAAAGGAAGCGTGTGTTTCTTCTGGTGACAGAGATTAGAGATGGGCTAAGGGAACGCCACGCGGCCCAACATGTGATACAGTTGGAAATCACGTGGTAAAATGAACTATGTATATTGTTGGTCAGAAATAGAATTGGTCTGCTTCCAGAAGCACTCGTCTTCGGACTTCCGGTTTCCTCGGGGCAGTTGTTGCAAACGCCAGTTTGATCAGGGCAAGTGCTCGAAATTAGTCAACATAACAGAAGGTGTGTATGTTGGTTTTCCTCTATTCAGTTTTATTTCTGTCAATGATGTGACTGAATGCCATCTCCTCTTTACCTAGTAAAATTTTAAGCTAAGCTAAACTCTAATTTGAAACTCAAAATTAATTAATTTTTTTTTGGAGAGAACTGCTGATGTTACTCGCTGATTGATTAATCTATGCGAGAGAAAAATATATATAGCAAGTACCGTGTAAACTATCTGTATTTAAATATCCATTCGAATTATCGAATTATATTATCTGTTGATATCATAAATTTTAAAATATAACTAGTAAAATCATAAAAAAAAATTAATATATTAAGTTAATAAATATTTAAATGAATATTTTTTATTTAAAAATATAAATTACATAATAATTTTTTAATATAAGCGCAATAAGTACAATTAAGGAAACAATTTTTATTTTTTATAACTAAATATATATTAAAAAACTAAATATATATTTTATTGAATATGACGAAAAAAATTATATTTTTCAAATAAAAAAATATAATGAAAAAATCTCTTTATATAACTAAAACAATGTAAAGCAAAATTAATTATGAAAAAATAGAATGCTCATATAGAAAAAATTTTAATTGTTACAAAATTTTAATAAATAATTATATTAAAATTATTAATTTAATTCTTACATTCATATTTTAAATTAATAATAATTTAATTACAAGTAATCAAAGTCAAAAAGTTAACATCTGCAAGTATATGTATTACAAGTATAGAAGTGATTACACATGTCACAGGTATAGAATTAATGTAATCTATCTATAGAATTTTAACAATTATAAATAAGAATAATATATTGCCATTAACATCCATAATTTAAATCATTAATATTTAAAAAAATTAATTTTTAACCGTTATATAGCGTTTGGATTAATCTATATCGTTCATATTGCTAATAACAAATTGTTATTTTCAATTAATATAAGTCTATCAGTCTTGTCTTATATCGGTCTCATAACGGCGATATGTAATGTACCAAATGATATTTAAAATCTTAGATATATAATATATTTAAATTTTATAATTAAAATTCGTTAGATCAATCAATTGATGAGTACTTTGTCTCGTGGTTTTAAATAATGGATTCGGATAATCTATTTATATTAGAATCGGTCTAAATAGGATTACATCGGACCGTATTATCTGTTTGCACTGTAAATTTTAAAAAATAACCAATAAAATTATACAAATTAAACATAAAATGGACAATCAATTTTAATATTATAATAGATTATATATAACATATTTAAATTTTATAATTAAAATTAGTTAGATCAATCAATTGATGAGTACTTTCTCTCATGGTTTTAAATAATGGCTTCAGATAATCTATTTATATTAGAATCGGTCTAAATAGGATTATATCGGACCGTATTATCTGTTTGCACGGTAAATTTTAAAAAATTATCAGCGAAATCATACAAATTAAACATAAAATGGACAAACAATTTTAATATTATAATATATTAAGTTAAATGAATATTAAAGTAATCATTATTTTTATTTAAAACTATAAAATAATATAAGTGTAATAAATACTATTAAATAAATAACTTTATTATAAAATGACATTTTATTTTTCATAAAAAATAAATATTTTATTAAAAACAAGAGAAAAAACCACTTTTCTTAAAAAGAGAAATGTGATGAAAAAATTATTCTATAGATATAAACAATATAACGTAGAATTAAAATTATGATTATAAAAATACATATAATTCATAATTAATAATTACTACCGAAAAGAGTATCGTGGAGGTCAGTGGTATATGAATATTTATATAAGAAAATATCAAATAATGAATTTGTTCCATTGAATGTATTGACTTCGTAACTTTGAGGTATTGTTTATGTCAATGTCATATGTTATATGATAAATTTTATTTTGGATATTATTTATTCCAATATCTACGTGGATATCCATGATAGAATGGGGAACAAATGAATCAATATAAATATTGATTCTATATTCACGATATAAATCTCTTGAATTAGAACTATTTTCACATAAACTAAATTTAATTATTAATATTTAAAAAAAATTAATTTTTTTAATCGTTATGTAACGTTTTTATCAGTCTATATTATTCATATCATTCGCAACGGACGATACAACAATATCACATAATTATTTTCGATTAGGAAATTTGTATCGATTCCGCATAGTATCAAGAATTCTAAAAAAGCATTACCTAGCGGATATTTAAAACCCTGCTTTCTCTATTTCAACTCTCTCCCTTTATAGTTTTTATTTCTTTTACTTTCCACCTCTTTATGGGGTGGTTCATCTTTGCTGGGTTGGCCCCCTTTACAGTCTTTCACTGCTTGGCCCAACTAGGAATCAATTCGGAATGTCAGAGGCCCATTACTCACCAGTACAAGACTACAAGTCATTCATGGCCTACGCAGTACATGCACAGATGCGCTTACTAATTAGCCAATTACTCCTTCAATTCTATTCCCTTATAAAATGATTATACCATTATTTTTTACGAAAATTAAAAGTAATGATAAATTATAATTATTTTAATAAAGTTTTATTTTGTCCAAAATCAAAATATGAAAAAAGTTTAAAAAGTATTTTGTTATTAGTGATTTAAACTACGGGTTGAAAAAAAATATCGGTTGAAATGAAGCACATTTTACTTTATTAAACAATAATTAAAATGAAGCAGAGTTTGAACTGAAGAATATAGAGGAAAGTACACTGTTTATGCTTTTTTATTATAAGGTAGACTTTTTTACATTAAGTTTTTTTTTTTTTTTACTTCTTTACTAATTTTTTATTTGAAATAACAATTTTACACTTTATTCTCAATATGACAGTTCTTCTTCCCTTTGATTTCTTTATATCTTTAACCCGTTTCAACGCTACTTTTTTAGATATTAGATTATATTTTTCTTCCCCATACCCAACAATTCATATTTGAGGGAAAATATTTTTTTTCTATTTAATTATTTTGTAGCTTTTGAAGAATTTTGTATTGGTTAAAAAGCCGAAAATAAATATATATTTCTACAAAGAAAGGCAGATATTATGTTGATTTAATATATGTTGCATTGATTTGCTCATCTTCAACGGTGAAGGGCGATATGAGGCAAACTAGTATTTAAGGTTAATTTTCCTACATTTTTTCCATCAGTTGATACATGGGTTTTGTTCTCAATTTCTTATGGGTTTTATTGATGATTTTCCAATAAGAGCAAAATATTAACTTTGGCTTTTTAATTTTGAAGCGATTGGTTTTTGTTGTGCTTCTAAATGTAAACTATAACAATGGCTATTAAAGTACTTTTATAATGATGCATGAGATGATTAAGAATACACATGTTTCTTGAATATACCAAATGCATAAAATAAACAGTATTCGGTCTAGTGAGGATGTTCAGATTAGTTGATCTAGAAAGAGATTTTATATAAATATAACTTCTAGTAATGTTTTGATTTGCCTCAAAAGATGTCAACCGCAATAAATTTTTAGTAGTTGAGTCTACCAACAAATTAGAGGGACGAAAAGATATATGTTATTTATTTTTTTAATTATTTATGTGTATATCTTACATTTTTTAATCACATATTTTGCATATACAATATATGTTATGTATCACATATACAATATATATATATATATATATATAAATACACTACAAATTAGATACAAGTTATTTGAATATATTAAAATAATATATTCATTTCGAGCAATTTTTACATATGATAATTGTTTCATATGAATATGAGTTAATAATGCAAATATCAAAACAAACACGATAGTTCATAGAAAAAAAAAAATATATAAGAACGCATACTTTTTTTTTTTAATTTACTGTAGCTTTTGCGGACATATATTAGGTATATATGGAGGTTTTCAACATGCGGTCCTTTTTCCTTAAATTTTTTTCAACACACCCTTTTGTATCTTTTGTATATTATATAGCATTTTCCACTTTTCGCAGTGAAAAATCTGTATGTTCAAATTCAGCCTTTTGCGTTAATGATTCGCGTGTCAATTATAATATTGTTTTTATTATATTATATTCTACTAAAAAATTAAAATAAAAATCACGATTTTCTTCGTTTGACCAAATCTTCCTCTATTATATTTTTATAGTAAGAATTTCATATTACAAAAAGTATACATTAAATGTTTATTTTATTTTATATATTATTCTCAAAGTTAATTAAAATATTTACGGAAGGCCACACGTTATATATATATATATATATAAAATGTATACTATGGCTCTATAAAGTTTAGCCACTGATTAATGTAATCAAATTATTTTCCTCAATTAATACAAAAGCCAGAAAGGAAAAAGCGAAGATGGAGAAGCGAGGGTGCGGATCACGTGAGACAAAATCCATAATAAGGGTCAATGGGAAAAGCCAAAATCTGTTGTGATTTCTTTTGCTGATTGCGCTCTAGTCTCGTCTACGTCTCACCCTTTCTCATTGCTGACTACACGTGATCTCAGCTCCGCTCTCCCCGTTTCACAGATTGGGCAAAATGAATGAAAGAATCATCATGATACTACTATAGATCATTTTTTCGAATTTTTTGAACAGAGAGCTGAAATATTGTAAGCAAGGAGAAGGAAAATGCTATAATAATGGAGCAGGAGAAGCAGAAAGAGCGGGAAATGGAGGATAAGATATTGGAGACGATCAAGATTTGTCTACAGAGGCAGGAAGCTCCCTTGGTTTGGTCAATGGAAGTTGGGAACTGCCTTTTATCTTTGGGGAGTAGCTTGCCTAGCCCTGAGTTAGGGCAGGTTCTTGTTTCTTATCTTTGCTTCCACAATAATCATCCTTCCCTTTGGAAATTCCTCCAACAAGCCTTCTCTTCGCGCCTTCTTTCTCCTTTTCATGTCCTCTCGCTACTCTCTTCCAGGCACAAATCTTGCTTTCTCTCTTTTGTACGTCGTGTTTGTTTGTCGGTGTTTGAGTCCTTTATTTATTTATTTTTTTTAATCGTTTTGTTTTGATAGGGTGATTCCTAATCGGCACTCTCAACCGGAGGCTTATAGGCTTTATCTTGAATTACTCAGCCGATACGCATTTCAATTTGATATGGTCGGTGAAGAAGCTTGCAAAGAGAAGTATGTGTTAATTCTATTGTTGTATTTGCTAATGTACACTGTACTCAGTTAAATTTGATGGTTGGATTAAAATTTACTGTATAGAGAAACGTTTGCATAATAAAAATTCAGTTAATGAATCTAACAGTTATTCCTCAACTTTTCGAGTCTTTGCGTTGTAGTGCTGGAGTTCATCAATTCAAAGTTTGATAACAACATCCATTTGAATTTTCTGATATAAAATTATGTTGCGTGCTCCTTGTATACACTATCTAACATGTACAAAAATTGCTTTATTGTGGGAAGCCCATTGATCTATGATAGTTGAATGACGTTCTTTTGTCATTTTGCTTTAATTTTTGTTTGCTTTTTTAAGAATTTCAATCCATTGTTTAGTTGAATGGTTCAATTAACATGATGATGCTTTAACTTTATTGCTAAGAGACTTTGCTTTGCGTGTCAGTGTAAAGAGAGTTTCATTTCTCATTCTGATTAGTTGTATTTTTTATTGGACAAACCCTAATAAACCATGGATGCTGTTTTGTAGGATAATCAAATCTGTTGATGCTAATCTCCTGCTATCCCATACTTATAGAGTTCAGGTTACGGAGCTTGGACATGCTTATGTGCTGTATTTTTTCAGCATTGTTATCGGCTTGATTGACAGCACATTCAGTGATTGGGGTTTGCTTGTGAAGACTCTAGATGTGCCAAGTGGACCATTTGGAAATGCTGATGTCCAGGATATGGATGTTGATGCTAGAGGGAGTTATAATATTGAAAAATATGAGCATCAAGAAGCTTTACGGAAAGCGAATTCTTCCTTTGCAATAGAGGTGCTGCTAAAACTAATGGAAAGTAAAAAAGCCCTGGTTCTACTCCGCATTGTCTACTTGAACTTGTAGGTGCATTATTCTCAATTTAATTTGTGTTTGCACAAACATATTTTTGTTCATTATAACAGAGACTATACCAGTTCATGCATACATTATACCGATAATAATTGTTTTCCATTCAACTCAGTCACAGCTCATTACTTGTTGAATTTAGTTTATTAGTCAGGTATAGCACAGTTTATATCTTTTCTACAATACATGTGTGTGTGTGTGTGTGTGAACTAACTGTTTATTTTGCTATTTTCATTAATAAACATTCATCTGCATATCAGGATGGAAGAGTTTACCAATTTTCACTAAGGTTTCTTTCCTATTCTTTTTCAATATTTATAGTTATTTTCTGTGATGCATAACAATTGCATTCTTGTAATCATTTATAACAAATGTGATACTCCTTTCCTGTTCATTTTCAATTTTTATAGTTGTTTACCATGATGCATAACGATTGCATCCTTATAATCATGGTGTATTCATATCCAAGAATTACAGAATATATCTCTAAAATATTCATTTTAAACTTTATATCATGTTTAGTGAAGAGGTTGACACAGGGCAATAACAAGTAAAATGAAAAGCAGATGGCCTGTTAGGAATAATAGCAGGGCAGAAAAGAGGAACACATATTTTACGCGTATCTTTTCTTTTCTTTACAATTGAATAGCAGTTTTGGACTTTGAACTAAAGTTGAGTAAAATACATCTAGCTTTTTAAGTTGATTGAATATAATAATAGCCCCACACTTAGAAGTTAGAAATTGTCTCCATTGAGTAACTTGTACTAGCCACTTTTTTTTATCCAATTTTTATTTTTTTATAGGCCTGAACTATTCAATGGCCTTGTACAGAGGCTGTTGTTTTCCAAAGCCAATAAATTGGCATCCTCCAATATGGAGTCTGCAAACCAGCTTTCGGAAAGATTGTTGACCAACATTCAGAGAGTTTATGATTTTGAATACCAGTTAGAAAGGCGGCACATAATTCAAATGCTTATGGACATCAAACCATGCAAACCTGTGTCTTATTGCAACTCTGAGTCTGGGAAATCTGCCTGTTGGGTGCCCTTTGACATTTACTTGGAAAACTCGATGGATGGCAAGCAACTTCATGTTAGATCCTCTATCTCTATAATTGCAGGTATATGCTTTTGATGGGGTATCTTTAAGTTATTTATGTCTAATATGATCGTGCATACAAACGCAGAATGCATTCAATTACTAATTAAAACTTGCTTTTGTGAGTTAGGTTACAGCTTTATACTTCTGAGTTATTATTGAACCCAAAGTTTGTTCGATTCTACATGCAACTTCCAAAGCCATTTAAAATGTAATGCCTTTTTATACAAAGTAATATCACAAATTCCTAATCTCCTACATGATTTTAGCTTGATAAGCAAGTCCCATACAATTGTTATGTTTGGGATCTGGAAATTATTTTTCTCTTTTCCTAATTTGCTTCTTATAATCACAGAAACAATTAAGACACTCCAAGTGGTTAACCGTGCAAGCTGGCAAGAAACTTTCTTAGCACTCTGGCTTTCGGCCCTGAGGCTTGTGCAACGAGTTGAGATGATCCCATCTGGAAATTTCTATATTGGAGAATATATATCTAAATATACAGAATATACTTATTTTCTGCTTCATGGTTTTTCATTTTAGGAACGTGATCCTGTGGAAGGGCCAATTCCACACCTTGAGTCTCGTCTTTGTATCCTTTTATCTATTGTCCCGTTGGCAATCTCTGACATCTTGGAGGATGAGGCCAGGTTCTGTTCCTCTTCTCTGAGGGGAGCTGGAGTGTCTAGGCATATGGAGACTAGATTTGAACATCATGCGGAGGGAACTGGTCAAAATTTAATGAAACATGGACTTATTTTGTCTCTCCAGGTCCTTGGAGACTTCACTGGTCTCTTATGCCCTCCTGCATCTGTCATTGGTGCAGCTAATACTGCAGCCATAAAAGCAGCAAGTTTCATTTCTAATTCCAAGAATGCAAAGTGTAATTTAGTTGGTGTTGATCATACTGATATGCCTGTCAACGCAGGTAACTTGGAAGTTGTAAAGTTCACTTGTCTTTTCTTTTGTTTGATTCATCATCATGCTATATGATATTACCTGACTTTAGCTACCTATATTATCTTTTAAGGTTTTTATGCTTTGCATTACATGTTAGCTCTATGTTTATGCTTTTCAGGTGGTGACATGAGACACCTCATTGTAGAAGCTTGCATTGCAAGAAATTTAATTGATGAATCGGCATATTTTTGGCCTGGTTATGTGCCTGCTGCAGTTATGTCACTTACAGATTTGCCACCAGTTCAAAAATCTCCTTGGTTAACGCTTATGGAAGGATTATCATTGAAGAATTCTCTTGTAAATTCACTTCTCACGATTCCTGCTCCAAGGTAAAACCAAACATTTCTAATTTAAATTTCAGATTGTCAAAGCTGTTAATTTGATTTTTTTCATTGCTTCTGCTAAAGTTTAGCAGAGATAGAGAAATTATATCATATTGCATTAAATGGGTCAGTGGAGGAGCAGTCAGCAGCTGCAAAGATTCTATGTGGTGCTACCCTGACGCGTGGATGGAACATTCAGGTAGTTCATGTGCTTCATTGGTACTAAAATATATTTGCTTGTCTCTACAGCTTCCTGCATAATTCCGCATATGGACTAGCCTATATATTTGTTTGTCTCTTCTGTTGTTCATATACTTCATAACGCATGACTCATGGGCATGCTATTTAGTTTTGCTGCAATATCTAATAAGAATAAAGACAATTATTTATTATTGTTACTATTTTAAGCATTCTTTATTTACTATGGATTGATGATGTAGAAACTATATCTTCATTTGTGGAATACACGCATATGAATAGATGAATATATAAATGCTCCCAATTCAAATGAATTTTAGGATAATAGGATGTCCCTTAGATTTGTAAAATTTATTGACAACAAGAGGTAATCATTTTGAATCCTGCAAAAATGCTAAGAAATATAATAGTGATCCTGTATGTTTTTGTTGGAACAAAAAATCTACTACTTATTTCCCTGATGTCTTTAGTGAAGTGATAATTGAAATCCTAGTCAGGTTCCTTGATATACTTGTCAATGAGAATGGCACTCTCAAATAAAACAATATTGAACATAGTTAAAAGTATGAAATGTGAAGATGGTGAGATAAAAAATGAAGGATAGAGAGATAAATAATGTTGTTTTTGTTAATTGTTATTATTATTATTATTATTATTATTATTATTATTATTATTAT
>CATIWF010098414.1:0-50744 GCA_949630135.1 Balakata baccata
AGGAGAACTAAATACTGCCATTATTGGTCTTGGCGATGATGGAGGCTATGGGGGTGGCTGGGTTCCTCTTGTTGCTCTTAAGAAGGTCCTAAGGGGTATTCTTAAGTACCTTGGAGTGCTTTGGCTATTTGCCCAATTGCCCGATCTTCTAAAAGAAATCCTAGGATCAATATTGAAGGACAATGAAGGTGCACTCTTGAATTTGGACCAGGAACAGCCGGCCTTGCGCTTCTTTGTGGGGTATGATAGCAAGAAAACTTTTCTTCGAATATGGATTTTTAACCTTATGAAAGGAGATATTCAATCTCCTTGTACGGTTTTCTGTTATTTGATTTGAAGTTTGATGTGAATTTCTGAAAATATGTCAGGCTGTTAGTGGGGTTTGTTATATGATATGGAGACTTGCGACTTGGACTGTTGGACATTTTAGTTACTAGTTCATACTAAATATTTTAAAGCATTAACTCGCTTGTGATAAATGAGTTTAATTGCTTCTCTTTCTGCAGGGGCTATGTTTTTGCTGTAAGTGTTCATAGAGTTCAACTTCTTCTCCAGGTACTCAGTGTTAAGCGCTTTCATCACCAACAACAGCAACAGCAACAGCAGCAACAAAACTCGGGTACTTCTCAAGAAGAATTAACTCAATCAGAAACAGGAGAAATATGTGACTATTTCAGTCGCCATGTAGCATCAGAGCCCTATGATGCATCTCGTGTCGCATCATTCATTACCCTTCTCACTTTGCCTATATCAGTATTAAGAGAATTTCTGAAATTGATTGCATGGAAGAAAGGATCGACTCAGGTGCAAGGTGGAGAAATAGCTCCTGGACAAAAGGCCCGTATTGAGTTATGCCTCGAAAATCATGCTGGGCTACACGAGAATGAGAACTCTGGGAAATCTTCTACAGCAAAAAGCAATATTCATTATGACCGGCCTCATAATTCTGTTGATTTTGCACTTACTGTTGTTCTTGATCCTGCTCATATACCTCATGTCAATGCAGCTGGTGGTGCTGCTTGGTTGCCTTATTGTGTTTCAGTGAGGTTGAGATATTCTTTTGGTGAAAACACAAATGTGGCATTTCTTGGCATGGAAGGAAGCCATGGAGGCCGGGCTTGCTGGTTGCGTGTTGATGACTGGGAAAAATGTAAACAGAGAGTGATCCGAACTGTGGAAGTAAATGGAAGCTTGACAGGAGATGTAGCTCAAGGAAGGTTGAGAGTGGTTGCAGATAGTGTTCAAAGAACACTACAATTGTGCCTCCAAGGCAGCGTAGTTACTGGAAGTTCTGGGGCAACATGATTATCCTCTGCTGGCTGCATAGGTCTTTCAATTACTTGACGGTAGATTTTTTGCTTTGTGAGTAGATTCGTCCGTGGCTTTGCCAATTCTAGAAGCCATCATTTTGGTTGGCGGAGGGACTCGCATTTATGGCCATGTGATTTGGAAATCACTACAAGATTTCTTGAAAAGGTTTGTGCAGGGATCAACATGTCCAGGGCTTTTCTTCTATTTGTATTAGCTAATCTAATCTTCATGATGAGTAGGATGTACAATAATTTAATAATTTTAAAGATAAGGGTTTCCTTTGTACAGAAATCACCCTTACAGATTGAACTAATGTTGTAAAAAAAAAAAAAAAAGATGGATGCCCAAAATTGATGTCCGGGGCTATATTTTTCGTTTTCCTAGTCACAGCCTGTCATGGAGCCACTCCTGGGCGAGTTCTACCAACCTATGAAAATAATTTGGTTCTATTCTCCTCTTCAATTATTGAACTTGGTTTTTGATAAATTTGACCCTGGATGGTTTTTTTCTTGAATTTCTTGTGGATTAAGAGGTCAAGTTGACGATAGTATCGATGGAGTTTTACAAAAATGCCCAAATCATTATTAAACTACTGGTCCACGAAGTTTTTTTTTTTTTTTCAAAAATGGCAAAAATGTTAATGTTTTTTTTAAAAAAAGTACTAAAAGTGCTATAAAAATATTGAAATTCAATGTATCGAAAGTTTACGAAATATTTATTTAAGATTTATCTAGGTTTAATCAAGATTTATCTAATGTTTATTAATATTTGCCAGAAAAATTAATAAAAGTTGAAATTGTCCAAATTTTATTAAAAATTTATTCAAAATTTACCAGAAAATTAATAAAAAGTTGATACTACCTATGACTTACCAAAAATTTACTCAAAATTTATTAAAAGTTTACTTAAAATTTACCTAAAAACTAACCAAATACGTACCAAAAGGAATATTCAAAATTTATCCAAAAGTTAACTAAATATTAATCAAATGTTTACCAAAGGAATACTTGGTTTAAAATATCTAGCCCAAGATTTACCAAAATAAATAATCTTAATTAAATTAACTAAATATACTTTTACTTCTTTGGTAATTAAAGCTTACCCAAAGTATATAGTGATTCCCTTATTTGGAAAGGAAAAAATAAACAATCGGTAAAAAAAAGAAAATAAAAACTTTGAAATGAAAACACAAAAATTCCTATTAATAAGTTCGAAAAGAACTTTCAAATGATAGTTAACGATGTAAATTTCTCTAGTATTTAAGATGAATTCATCTTAAAAGCATTATTACAATATTTTTATCATTACTAATGATTATTTTATTACATGTTCGTTCTTTTATTATGAATTGTATCGTTCACCAAAACATGGATGATTGCACATTGCAGGATGGGGAGCCCAATGTTCGCACCAAAATGGTGGCAAAAAGCTTTCAGCACTAAAGAGTTTTCATCATCAGAAGCCAATGAGCAATTCTGTAGTGTTGCTTATTTGAGATTCAGAAAAAGCAGGCAAAAGTCACTTCTACTCATCCAAGTCCTCATTTACTCTCCAGAAAATAACATCTTCCAAATGTTATTATGGCTTAAACAACACAGGTTAACGTGGTGATATCTTATCAAGCAGCAAGCAGACGCAGAGTATCAGTAACGTGGTGATACCTAATCAAGTTTTCTAAACCACAGGATAACTTATGGCCAGATGAGCCTGAAGGGGCACTCAATAGCATCAAGAACTGGCCATTTATGGGAGAGCAAATTGATGTCACCCACCACTCCTCTCCCATATATTGAAGAAAAAAGGGACACCATATGAACAAACTAAAGAAATATAATTATTTTTGTCAAACCCTGAAGCTTCCAACTTATCTTTTGTAAGACAAACCATTCTACTATTTTCTATTTATCTATTTCCACTTGCAAAATAGATTTCTTCAAGTAAATCATAAACACATTACCCATCAATCCCTTTTCAATGGCCCTACATTTTCCACTATCTAAAAGAGATATGAAAGAGAGTTCTCAGCACTAATATTTTTGGTCATTCTCCACTTAACCCCACCACCACCACCACCCAGATATTAAAAATTTTACTCCAACATGTCATCAAATGGAGCCTGTCCTTGAATATTTTTGCTTTTGCCTTGACCACACCAGTATATCATCAAGTGCCCGTGATTTTTCTTCCTAGCCATGAAAATGACTCCTTTGACAAAACTGGGAAAAAGAGAATGAACAGTTGCACCGACTCTTTCTAATGAGTAAGAAACATCAACTTAGTATTGCTGTAAACATTACTACAGTAAGATTTGGGACCCAGCTGCTTGATGGGCGTGATTGATCGGCACATGAAGCTGCTCGGTTCTTGATTAGGCTTATGATGGGCCATTTGATTCAGGCTTAACGATTGAAGTTGGATCTGGTGGGTGTGTTCGAAAGATTGCTGAAGCAAGGGATATAGGCATGATGCAAAGTGCCTTGGACTGAAGGAATTGCATAGCAGCCCCAACGTCTTCTTCCATCAGCTTTGCCACTTGTTGCTCAGTGCCATCATTTGACCACTTCTCCCAAGCTGGTTGATTTGTTCCTCCTTCAATGCTCTCTCCCTTAAACCATGTTCAACTAATTATTTAATAGATTGTAAAAAATTTTGCGCTTAAAAGTACTGCATGGACATATATGCTCAAAAAAGATTCAATATTTTTAATCACAATTCTTTCAACTTTACTACCTCAACTAATGAAATCGGTACATCAGCTACAAGGTGGGCCACCGCACCAGCTGCACCCAGTCTACTCATGCTTAATACCTGTTTAATTGATGGATATGAAATCAAAACAACCAAAATCAAGAGAAAAATATATTATCACTTCAAATGTAAGAAAGGAACATCAGTTGTACAGCACATATCCGATTCTGATCCTAATCAATTATGACTTTTGACTACAGAGAAATTGACACCCGATAGTATCATTTTCAGGGCAGACATCCTAACTAATTCATTTAAGATATGCTTAAAGGTCTTCAATGATGCCTACATTATTCAATAGGAGAGGCCCCAACCATGATATGGGGACCTACTGAAGACTTTTGAAAGCATTGTAGAAAAGAAGTTACTTCATTCAGATGCCCATGGAAAGTTCTATTAATGCTTTAACAAGAAATACCATACCAGAGAAAAATAAAACTTTGTTTTTTTTTAAAAAAAATTTATTAATGATAAATTCTTTTGGATAATATAGGAATATAATAATCTTAAACTAAATCATGAATCTGTTGGGACTTTTAAATTTCAGTACCTTCACTTGGAGCCTCAGAAACTTCACATAGTCCACTATTTCATCTAGCATGGCTGCTCTATCAGTCTGCATTGGGATTTAGAGTATATTAGCATGTGTAATTTCAATCCTAGTAAAAGTATTTGACAGGTAAAACTGGTTAATCAAAAGGGAACCAGCAGCTTGGAGTTGTATGTGCTATCATGGTAAGGTGGCGTGACCCAAAAAGATCGAGGCCTTGAGTCATAATTCATATACACCTTAAAAAGACTATACTGGCTCTTACGATTTGAATAATAAACTCATTAGAAGTCTAGTACTAGTTAACTGCTAATTAACTTTCGATGCAGACCATTAAAATTTGAATTTTGCAGAAAGTAACAGCCTGCCAAAAATTGAATGCTAAAGGTAACTGCTAAAAAAATAAGTGAACCTTGTTAGCAGTGGGAACTAACTCCTGCAAAGCCTTCATTCTCTCTGCAATCCGCTCCCTGCGCAACTGCACCCAGAAGAGAAAAATTAAAAGCTGGTACAGAAACAATCACAAAGAAACAGCTACAAGAAATTTTTGAAAAAGTTGCACTTATTCCTGAACTGAATAGTATTTTCTTAAAGCTCCACAAATATTGAAAATTCAATATTAATCTTTTATAGGCAGGGAAGCTTCTAGAAGAGTGTCACAGTGAATCCAATAGCAAGTAAATCCATGAAAACAAGTGTTTTGAACTTGCAAATTAAAACATACTCTTGATGCACACTGAGACACATGTGTTTCATTTTCTGTCATGAGAAACTATAAGCATCAACCATTGCAAATTGTGTGCCACTTTCATATACTTATTCATAAATCAAATTTCACTGTCAGTGAAATATGGAATTCCATAAGATAATTCAAGAAGAGAAAAGTGCCCAAGCCCTTCTATTTCTTTTAACACCAAATGCTTTACAGTAGCAAATCAAAACTTTAAAAAGTCACATACTCACATGTCAGTTTAGCAAATTAAGTATATCCACTGCGGTCAGTTATTGTACCATTTGAGAGGGCATTTGCCACAAGAAAACCATACATTTAGGAATCCTCTAAGAAACAGAAACAAAATTTACCCGCTCAGCAATGCTGTGGGGATCTGTGGCTTGTCCTCGTCTTGCTCGAACCCTTGGCCGAATAGAAGGTGGCTGTAATACAGCAGAAATTGCTCCTGGTGTTGGCTGGCCATGAAATGGCTGCAATGAAATTTGACGAGATTTAGTCACATAATTCAGTGCAGAAGGAAAGAAAATATGAATCAAGAAATGCACATTAAAATTCCTTTAAGCACAGAAGTGGTCTTGAAATCTATCATGATATGAAGTGCTTGTAGATAAATTGCCACTGGCAAAAGAATGAAGATAACATAAATTGACAAGGTTCAGCCAAAAACTTGTTAACAATAACACTCTGAAACCATGTACCACTTAGATGTAATTCTTCTTCATTAATTCACATACTCAGTGCCACAAGTCAGTTCAACACAGAATCTTTTTCCAGTTTGTATCCATCGGTCAGATCCCACATTCAACGAAAAAGGACATACCATGGTTCATCTAACGAACTTAACTCTCTAAGATTACAAAACTCAGGATATTGATCATGAAAGAAAATAACAGGTTAAAAATGATTTAGCATCTCTAGTTAAAATTCCATCAGAAAATGGTAGACAGGAATTTACGAGATGGAAAATGCTGCTTATTTTGGAGCTTACTACCACCTCAATCAAATTTGTTTACTATGGCAATGTGATATTATCATAATTCATATGCATCCATGAACTTCTTTAAGAACATTTTCATGTAGTAACCTTAGCATTATTTCACATCAGGCAATATAAAAAATTATGGTACATGGGAAGAGAGAGGGGAAGAATTAGGGTAAAAAATATTTAATGATTTAAGGATTCAATCAAATGTGCAGTTTATGGCACATAATCATGCCGGAAGACCTGCAAACTGAAGTAGAAATCAGCTGTTGACCAAGAGCTTTTCTAAAATGTTGCTATTGAACATATGCGCGTATAGTAGCGCGTAGCAATGCTCCCCTTTCTACCAAAATTGACAAAGATTACCACTACAAATGCGGAAATAAACCATTCGCACGTTTGGAAAATATCCCACGTTGACAACTATTCTATGCGCCATCACTCTCAAATCAAACCCCTTTCAACATTCCCACGCCCCCACACAGAGCGTGCAATGCACAAATAGCTAAAAGGCCTTTTGCTAATAATTTTGGCCAAACGACACTTTCCATCAAAATCCACAGGAGGAAACCGGAAATAAACTGTGAACTACCAAGAACACCCTTCAAAACATTAGTTCATGAACTATGACATGAAATAGGAGAAACATACCATCTCAAGAGAAGGGCATTTTAGACCAGAAAACCAATTTTTACCTGGTGGAGCTGAGGTGGAGGCGTTGCTGCCGCTGCTGCAGGCCGGAGCGTCTGAGTTTGCAACTGTCCAAACGATGGGAACAAACTTGCCATATGCACAGAATCTCTCTCCTGCAGAAAGAACACCAAGTACATATATCACTCATTTTGAACGAAGTACTTTTTTTTTTTTTTTGATAGCAAAGTACCCTTCTAATCCTCGTCAATTTACAAATAATGCCCATCAGCAAACACCCTACATAATTTCCAATTTTCCCATCTAAAATTTTACTGGCGAGCAATATATCTGATTCTGAATTATATGTAGTTCATGAGTTGAAGAAAGAATTTGTAAGAAATAAATGAGACAGAGCCACACAAGGATAGAAGCAAATGCCGACCTGAAGTAGTGAAAGCTAAAAGAATAATAACACCATATTATTTTGCCATAGTAGGAAGCAAATGAAAATCTTCCCTAAAATGGCAGACGAATTCATTCAAAATGTTTCCACATCTAAAGAATTCCAAAACCGACAACCCAAATGCCTATCCTACCCACCAACCAAAATCCACAACATGACAACCCAAAATGATTTATCCTAACACCAAAAACAAACACAGAACTCCACTTCAATACCTACCAAGCTATCTACCTACACAGGAAGAAACCAGTATACTTGGGAAAGAAAAAAAAGAACTTACATTAATTCCAGAAGTTGTAGAAGATGAAGAAGCGTTACGATTGTTATTATGATGGTTGTCTAAAGCACCATCATCTTCTTGCTGCCTCAAGAACCCATGATGCTCTAAGTTGAGCCCTAAAGGCATCATTCCCATATTATTAGTCCTCAATCCAGCACCACCACTAGTAGAACCCAACTGTAAGCCCATCATAGGCATGGTGGATCCCACAACCTCACCTCCACCACTGCCACCACCACTTCCCCCTCCATATCCTGGCTGCACTGCCAAGATCTGCTCAAAGAAATCATCTCCTAGTCCTTCAGGTGGGGGATTACCCGCCATGCAAATATTGCAAAAAAGTAGTGAAGGATTCTCCTTTAGTCTGTTATATCTATATGGAAACACAAAAGGTTTTAAATTTATTTTTTGCGCTTAATTAGCAAAGTAAAAGAGAATGTGAAGAGGGTTGTTTTGTTTTCTTAGGCTGAATTAGAGACAAGGGAAGGGAATATGAGGAAGGAAGGAGATGGGAGTTGTTTGTAAAAACCAAGAGAGTGTTGGTGAACTGGGTGGCAGATCCGGAGACCAATAACCCGGAAAGTGAATTGCGGATTCCAAGATAGGTTATGGGTAATTGGGTATGGGAGGGCAGGGCTGCTCTTATTTTCAAAGTTCTTTGTTTGGAGAGAGGGAAAGAGAGAGAAAAGGTCTGAAAAGGCTGTGTTATTTTGTTGGTTTGTTTTTATGCGTTTTTGCTTTTGGGTCTGACTTTGTGAGTTGTGAGCAGTCTCAGCTCAGCTGTGTCTTTTGATATTTGAACTTGAAAAGGGAGGAGAGAGAGAGAGAGTGAGAGTGAGAGCTGAAGGAATGGAAAGCTTTCAATTTTTAATGCCTGCTGTCCACTTTATACTTGTGATGAACCGGAAACTGCTGACCCCCCTCCCGCTGCTAGAGAGGCCGTAACTGTGGCTGACCATTGATTTTTTCCTTTTATTAATACATAATCATCTCATGTACTTGTGAAAAGGCTAACTTGACCTCTTTAAGCTCAACTTATTTAACTCTTCTTTTTCTCATACAGTTCAGATAGGCTTTAGTATTTAAAGAAGAAGAAGAAGAAGAAGAAGAAGAAGAAACGCATAAGCAATAATGAAAAATTAGTGCATTTTCAAGTGTGTCGAGAGAATTCCAACAAGTAGTTCAGCATTGCTGCTTCTTTTCTTGTCAAACTTGGCTCAATTTGGTCTTCGATCAGCTCAATGGCTCTACTATCTTAGAATTTAACTTCTCTTATGAACAGACTTGCTTCAGTTGGGCTCTCAATGGACTCATGCCTTTTCTTAGGATTAAAGCTTAAATCAGATGTTTATGTCCTTGTGTTGCCAATATCAAAGTGTAAGCTTGAGAAAAATGAAAACAGGAAGCATATAATCACAAGCAAATGACAATCCAAATAAGAAAGATGGATAAATGACTTGAGTGATTCATAAATAAATATATTTGTAATGTCATGTGATGTTAAAATGGCTTATTAAAAGGAAATAAAAGAAAAACATACAAGTAGTGGGATTGATAAGTGACAAAATTCATATCCCATTTCTTCATTTTTCTTCTATTTATCATATAAAAGTTTCTCTCTCAGTCTCACCAACTTTTGCTCTTCAGCCTTTTTTATTTTAAATTTGTAATAATTTATACATTAACCCATCTACAAATAATAATTAGTGTATGTTGAGGTCAATTATTACCAATTTCTTATTCCTCTAGAAAGTTCGCTCAGTGGGTAGCCTGTACCTCTATTAATTATCAAATCATTTATGCATTATATTATTCATTTTCCTTTAATTCCTTTATGATATGCTTATAATTGGATCATTTTTTTGTGTTAAAATTGTATCATTATAAAGAATTGTTCCTTTTGGGCACAGTAGAGAAATTGATTTAAATATATGTTGTCTTTAATACCGTCCTACACTCCTATTGGTACTTTTGAGTATTCATACTTTATTGCAATGTGGGTGGAATTTTGAATAGATTTCAGCAACTTTAGATACCCAAAATAAATAAATAAGCTTATTCTTTGTTTGAGTTTTAAAAAATAAGTCAAACTTAAATGATTTTAAAACAATCTAATCTGGAATTTATTCTTTAAAAACTTATAAACCAATTAACCAAATTAGCGTATGTGTCCTTGTGGGTGTGCCTGCACCTGTACCAATACCATTAAACCTAGTAACATTAGAGATGCTCATGGTTCGGTTTGATCAATTTATATCAAAAATTTATAATCAAACCAATAAAATTGGTTTTCAAGTACTTCAATTTTTAACCAAACTAAGTACTATTAAAAATATTTAAATCGATATTATTTAGATTCAGTTTGGATAGTCAATTTAACAAATAAATGAATGAACAAAATAAAAATATTATAAAAATTCACTTAAACCATAATCGAAATAAAAACTTGAAAATCATCCAAAAAATAAAAATTTAGCATACTATTTTAACTTTTACAAATTTAATATAGATTAGTAAAGTAATTCTTGCTCAATCATAGTGTTTCAATATATTCATTAAAAGAAACATTTGATCTTAATAATTCAACAAGTAGAAGAGAATAATTAATTATATATATATATATATATGTGTGTGTGTGTGTATATATAGTTAGGTTCGGTTTTATTGGATTCAAATTTTCATAATCCAAAACCAAATTAAAAAATCAATTTATAAAAATTTCAAAGCCACAATCATCTATAAAACTGCACAAACTATAATTTTATATTTGAATTGGATTGATTTAGTTTGATCGGTTTGGTTAATTTTTATACAGCCCTAAGCACCATCTTGGGCAGGTAAAGAATTTTACTGAAAGATGATAGTAAAAAAGACTGATTAAGTTTATTCTCAGATACATCTGAAATGAAAAATATAATACTTCTCTAATCAAGCCATGCTTGCATGAAAAAACAGCCTCAGAATCGTTAGGTTCTCAAGAATAAAGACATTTTGATGATCCCTTGTCACCTAGATTCTTGACCTGCGAGCTACCAACATGCCAAGAAAACAGCAGTTCCGGACAAAATTGCCAGTTACATTGATGAACTGTTCTATACAGCAAGCTATCGTGGCATGATAACTTGGAAGTTTAAAATAATACTTGAATTCAGAATGTAGTTAATATCAAGAATAGGGACATTAACATAGAGTTGAATGGAAAAATGAGACTGCAACAGCATGCTGCTTGACAACATCAGTAAAGCCTTCACAGCAGTCACTCTGTCACTGCTGCTCCCCATTGGACTGAGGCCCGGAGTGAATTGCACTCCCACAGATCCGTTTCTGCAAATGCTCCAAGCTTGCCACTCGCTGCAAGGATGCTGTTTGTCCCATCTTGTTCCCCGCTAATGCTGCTGCTCGATAATGTGGCTGCACATTTTCAACTGAAGAGACGTCCGCCAAGTCATTATTGACTCTTGAGTCATGAGTGGATGTAGGATTATCAGGAGGCTGATAAAAATGATGCTTTGGGTCATCTTGGAGTGGAACAGTAGCATCCGTTGATGTCTCAGAAGGGCTTCCATCAAATGATGGCATGCTCATAGTGGATATCTCAGGCATGACATGAAACATTGGATTCAACCCTGTAATCCTTTTGACTATCTCCTCTGCCATCTTCACCTGGAAATGAAATCATTAAACAAAAAGGGAGAATAAAATGTCAGTCTTCTGCCTCCTCTTTGTTAGCCAAGATCTCCAGTCTTTACACATGCATGGGTTATAGGCAAGCATGGAAGCAAATGAGTAGGGAGAGACAAATGAAGAATAGAAAGGCTATAAACAAGCAATCTCAGCTCAGAAGGACAGGTGACTACTTGGCGAGAAATATAGAGGAATTTGTGATGCAGTTGTTAAGAATAAACCGTCTATAACAGTGCTTAGGCAAACTGTTAAATGACTTACCTTTGCTCTCAATGTTTCAACATTGGCTTTCAAGACTCTGTTATCAACAGCTGCATCATTGTACTTCTGGCTAATGTCAGTAAGACTCTTTAAAAGAGTAGAATTTTCAACTCTCAATTGAGAAACCTACAATAACAAGGTTCATTAGATCCATTGCAAATTAGATTAAACAGTTCAAAATAAGGGCACTTTTAAAGAATTACACCTGTGTCTCAACTTCAGTCAAATGAGCCTGCTTTCTTCTTCTTGATCGCCTGGCTGACTCTCTATTAGAAAGCATCCTGGAAAACAGCACATGGTTCATAGAGGATAGAAATTATAAAGAGAAGCATTTAAAGCATTAAATTTGATGAATCTGTAACAATCTAAACAGCATAAAGAATTTATCATGAGCAGATTTGGGTATCTTCGTGTGCATTAAATTTGATATGTAATACTTTCTGCATAAATACCACATGGCATATGATTAACCTTCAAATATCAAAGAACTTGAAAGACAAAAGAGAAATATATTTCTTCGCAAAAAAAAAAAGCCTACTACAAAAATTATAATCCAGTAAGAAAATCATTTTGATCAGTATATCAGTTTAGCATTATCTGAGTTGGCTGGGCATGTTTCGATACTGCCTCTACATACAAGCTAATCCCAAATGCAATGGAATTGACCCTGAGAACTCACTGTAAAATTAGTTTTGAGCCACTTGTATGAGCTTCCGTCATCCATACTAAGGAAACATAATTTCTTCACAAAAATTTTACTGGTTAATCTCTTAACCATTCTATCTAATGAGTGAATATTTTTTGCTATTTTCATTTGAAAAAAGTAATGGTTGTTCATTGCAGATGACACACAAAAGAAGGTTTCACACACATGTAATGTTCATCTAACAATTTGTACTGGTTAATCTCTTAACCATTCTGTCTAATGAGCGAATATTTTCTGCTATTTTCAGCAGAAAAAAGTAATGGTTGTTCATTGCAGATGACACACAAAAGAAGCTTTCACACAGAGCATGTAACATTCATCTAACAATTTGAACAACTTTCCCATTGCATAGAGAAATAAATGGCATATTTCAACTCTAGGGGAAATAATTCTTTAGTATTAGCAAACAGAGAATCAGAGACTACCTCCTAACACGCTTTGCATCAGCAGGGTCCACACTCTCAGTTAATTCAGTTTCTCCTTCATTTTCATCATCTTCTGAATGTTCTCCTGATGATCCACTTGTTGTTGGCTTCGTAGGAACTCCAGTTTTCTTTTGCATGCTAGGTAAGGAGGCGATTCCAACTGCTCCATTGGCATCCATAGCTTGTGACCTGGATAAGTCATTCCCAGCTCCTGCATATGCAATAAAAAAATAACCAACTAATTTTAGAAATATATTGACTAGAGAGAATGTTCCAAACCGTCCTAAAAATTAACCATATGCAATAAAAAAATAACCAACTAATTTTAGAAATATATTGACCAGAGAGAATGTTCCAAACCGTCCTAAAAATTATGCTGGAAAGAAAAGCAACAGAGGAAAGAAAATGTATAACCATGAAATATGGCAGCTTATGGGAACCACCTGCTAACACCTAGGGTATCAATGAAATACTGCTAGGCAATTCCAACAAGTTTTGACTTCCAAATGGCAAATTCTACCTTTTTATAAGTTAAGGTTAGCCTATAGAATCAACAAAATGAAGACTGATTTTTCATGGGAAGGGATAAGGAAATGCATGTTATATTTAGTGCTTCAAAGTCTGAGTTTGATTTCCGTTTTAATCTTGTAAATAACCGCAGGGAAGAAGGTAGATGGAGGGAGAAACAATAGAAATTTCTTAAAGGAGCTCATATCACATATAATATTCATTTACCAGTATGGCAAGCAGATAATGATAAGGATGATTATGTAACCAGCTACACTTCTCAAAACCCATCAACCTTCTTTCCCAATTTTATAAACTACTTCAAAAATTATTACAAAGCATCCTTGCTTGAGATATTCATGCAAAAAAAAAAATGCTTTTAGTATTAGGTGGTTTGAGAGAAAAACAGAGTTGGATTCTCTATTTAGATTTTAGAATTCTATCTGTTTATATGTACTTCATGCATTAAATTTTGAATACTATGGCTTCTTCATACAGAACAAGAGTATTGTTGGATGATAAATGACATATTTCTAAGTGTAAGCAAAATTTCCCCTAGTTATAAGAGACATAAAATTTATCTTCAATATCTGAGCCTTCTGAGGCAACCACGGGATAGGGTGAGGTCATAAACCAGACCATCCTACTACCTATGATAAGGCGAGTATTCTCATCAGGCTTAGGAAAGAGGTCATAAACTAAAGCACTCTTTTAGTTTTGTATATGCAACACAAAAAGCATGTTGAGACTACATATCATTTAGCTAAAGCTTCAACAAATATTACACTAATTGAATGAAAGGTTCGAATCCTCTATATTCCTTTGCAAGTCATACTTTGTTTATGGCTTTGTCATCCTCTTTCCCGTGGCAATTTGAGCACAGATTGACCATTAGCAGCACTAGTTTCCTTATCAGGATGTGATCTCTAAGGTTCTATCAGCCATGCTATCCTCCTTGAATCTGATAAAGTGTACACTTTATCCAGGTTTACTATTTTACATGACTACATTCACTTTGTGGATATCATTCATCATTATCATGATTGACTTAGACTTCAATGCTGTTAACCACCACATCTTAGAAACCCATAATTTATTTTTATTTCTTATAATCAAAGATTTCAAATCCCAGAAAAAAGTTAAAGATAAACACAAATAGATACCATCGATAATGCACAAATAAATTCAATGATGCAAACCTTTAGAAGGAGCATGAGATCCTAATTTTGAACTATGTGAAGCTTGTGATCCACTGTCAGCTCTAGCAGAAGAGTCTTGAGGTTTCAGAAAAGATGCCTATTGACAAGAATACAACCTATTAAATTAACCAAAATATACCTAAGTCAAGAAAACGTAAAGAATAAGCAGGCCTTCAATTTTTTCTTTATTTGAAAAATAAGAATAAATAAAAAAAAAGAAGGTAAGACAAATAATAAGGCAACTCGGATATACTAATCCTAAGCTTCAACAGTATCAAATTTTATAAAAAGGATGAGAAGTGACAGAATGCATATATGAAGAAGACATGCATATATTCAGAACAGCTATGGAGATATTATACAGTGTCTTGGACCCAGATCCTAAAATAGACTTCAAACAGTTGCTCTTATGAGTTATGACACAAGACCTCTTTCATTCCAATAAGTTTTCAATGATTTATTATGTTCAATCAAGAATCAATAATTCAAGCAGTGATTTTCACACAGTTATTTGTTTCAAAGAGTTATCCGCTCATCTTCGTATTGTTCAAGCATCAAATGGGCATGGCTAACTAGCTTGACTAATTATGATGTTACGTCTCATATCTTTGGAAGCCTACTATTCAAGTGACTCCAAAGGAACTAACTTTTAAGACTTTGGTGGGTTCCTGCTTTAGTTTTGGTCAAGCTTCAAGCAGAATTTCCCATGTATAGCTCTTGTCTACTTTAATCCTTCTTTCAGAGGCATTTCCCTTTATGGAAAATTTAGCTTCTTTTGCTTGATAGAAACTACAAAAAAAAAAAAGGAAAAAAAGGAAAAACTCCACAACAAAACCTTACAGCTATTTCAAATTGGAAAGAGGAAATCTTACAATCCAATCAAAAACGAAAAATAACTGTCAAACTAAATGCTGGCAAAGCAGTAGATAAACCATATTATTCCACTCTGAAGAATCCAGTAGAATAATCGAACTATGCCAAATAACACCAAAATAATACAACAATTACTCCCCTTTCCTTTCTTCTATTATCTCAGCGACCAATCACAGCCTAAATATAAAGCTCTAAAAAAACAAATTTATTTTAAATAAAAAGACAACTCTGTTATTACCTCATAAACTACTAGTCAGCAACGATAAACTGAAATTTCCCATTTGCCCCAGAAACAGGAAAATAAATTTAGGAAGCAAACCATTAAAAAATCAAAGATATAAAAAAACTCAAATTTCAACCCAAAAAAAGAGCAAACAATAAAAACGTATTTTTGTCAATCTACGCAGCAGCTATTGAAATATTTAAAAATTACCCGAGACAGCACAACAGCGGCACAAGCTAAATTGAGTTTACTTTTCAGAAACGCTTGGTACTCCTCGGAATCCTCCGGCATATCCGGATGAGAATAAGCAGCGACATTAAACGACGGCGTATACCTCCCATTCGTTTTGGCATTAGCAGCACTAGAAACAGAATCATATTCCCCGATCTCAACGACGTCGGTTTTGATGTCTCCAGCAGCAGAAGGAGCTGAAGAAGACTGAGGCGAAGAGTCGGAGGCAACAGAAATAGGCACAACAGAAGCCTCTTGAAGAAACCGCTGAAATGCCCACTCAGACGCACTCCGGTTCATCTTGGACGAATCGTCGGTCGCAGCTGAAGGAGGCGGCGGCGACCAAAACTGGTCGGAGATTTCATCGACTGAGAATACCCTATCCATTAATTTATATATGTATGTATAACTTCGGTTTAATGGGTTCAATGTGAAAGAAATACTGAAAATCTCTGTAGCTCTGTGTGTATGTGTGTGATCTGGGGGTATGAAAATGGGGCAATGGCGTTGGTTAAATTGGTTTTTTCGGTTCATCTGATGTGGGTCTGAGGTGGAAGTGGATAACAATGATTATATAGCTGGTTGGGGTCCAGATTTTTGTGGAGGTGGGGCCCAAAATTCTGACTATGAAAATATTAATTAATTAATTATTTATTTATTTATTATCAAGTTGGGGGAAACTATCCACTACTTGCATTTTGTGTGAAGCAAGGAACGATTGATTATTATCATTTTGGTCCCTACTTGGTATTGAAATTTCCTTTTTTTTTTTTTTTAAGAGAAATCTCATCATATACTTGTTGTGCATATCCAATTTATTTTGTTTTCTTTAGACATGTTGAATCTTGGGGATGTTTCAAGTTGTTTTTTTTTTTTTTTAATTGAGAAATCTTCATGTGCTGGAGACTTTGAATGGATTTATATTTTTTTATTTTCAAAATCTAAGGAATATATAATATTTAATTGATATTGATAGCTATTCTAAAATTTATAATGCCAATAAGAAAGAGATTCCCATTAAGTATATTTAATTGATTTTTTTATTTATATAATTGAGATTGTATCGAATAGAAGTCTATCTCAAATTCATAGATGAATTTATAACTATACATTTTATATTTAATTGATATTTTGGTTTAGTCAACTAGAATTACATATATTTAATTGGATAAATACTATCAACACTTCCTCATACATTTTTTGTCATATATTTCTAATATAAAAATATATATATAATATATATATATTTTATAAAATATTAATTTTTATTCTAAAACTAATAATATTTTATAAATAAAAAATATATACTTTTTTATATTAAAAATATAAAATAAAAATTGAGTAAAATAACTGTTAAAAACATTTCTCATTTAATTTATATTGAAAACTCGAACTCTTGCTATGTAAGTTGGAATTCCCCTTAGAAGGATGGCTCCCGACCGTTTCATGCGGCGGCTTATTTATGGATAAATTCTGAATCCAGCCCAGACAACCTGTGGACCCCCATGGTAACTTTTGGGCCCACTGCGACCATACTCGAGTTGTTATATCATTCGCTTGGTGCTACGTGCACAAAAGGTCTATTCACACGTGTAGACTAATAACGTTAATTTTTATATTTATAGATATATTATTTTAATAATTATAAATTTATTATTTAATAATTGTATAATTATTATTTGTCTTTTTTTATATATTTAATTATTTATTTAATATGTTCAAATTTATTATTTAATAACTTTATATATATTATTTTGTAACGATAAATTCATTATTTATTTTCATAAATTTTTTTCATATTTTTATTTATGTTTGATTATTTGTTTATCAAATTCAGATTCATTATTTAATGACTTAGATGTATTATTTTATAATTGTAGATACATTATTTTATAACTGTAAATTCATTATTTTAATAATTATATATTCATTATTTAATAACTATATATTCATTATTTAATAACTGTAAATACATTTATTTTATAATTGTATATACATTATTTGTTTTCATAAACTAATTTAATCTTTTCTTGTATGTTGGTTATTTGCTTATTATTTTCATATTCGTTATTTAATAACTGTAGATACCTTATTTTATAATTGTACATTCATTGTTTGTTTTCATGAAATTTTTTTGTTTTTTATCTATATTTGATTATTTGTTTAACAAGTTCAAATTCATTATTTAATCACTGTATATATATTATTTTATAATTTTAGATATATTATTTGCAATCGAACCAAGAATCACAAAAAAATAAATTGAACATAATAAAAAATAAATAAAAAATCCAATAGCAGAAGAACAATAAGAAAAAAAAAAAAGAATTCTACTATCTCACAAATCAAACTCTCACAAAATTACATTAAATTACATTCTCAACAATAATATGTTCATCTATTTGCAATTGAACAACAAAATTAGAAAAAAAAAACAAATTTCAGCAATAATAGAAGAATGAGAAGAAGAAAAAAATTTATGAGAAAATGGCAGAAGAAAATGAAAGAAATTGAAGAAGAAGAAGAAAAAAGAAATAAAAAAATAGTAGAAGAAGAAAAAAAAAATATTCGTACGTATGAATTCACCTAGGTATATGTAGCAAGATGCACGGAGATGCATGGTATAAATTATCAACTATACTCTGTTTCCCTTCCAATTTTAATTAGAAAAATATTTATATTAATCTTGATAGCAAAATGTTCAATCTTTTAGAGGTATTGGGAAAATATAGTTTATATTTAATGAAATCGTGAATATTAAAAAAGATTAATTTATGAATTTTTTATAGAAGTAATAGTCCATATTAAAATTTTTCCTTTTAGAAAACTTTATGCTTTACGCTGGAATAAAGGTTAGTGGCATTTCAATGCTTCATAAGGTCGCTAAACCTATATTTTTGTTAGTTAGGGTTCCAATTGATTATAATAAGCTTAAAAATTTGGTAGGGTTTAAAGTTATCCACCAATAATATTTTAATTTTTAAATCTCTTTTTGTTTGTAATTGAGTGATAATATTACTTAATTGATATTATATGTAGATGAGATGGCGAGTCTCTTACAGTTTAATTAGAAATTTTAAATTTAAATTCTAAATATATAACTATTTTAAAATTTATAAAAAAGTATTATGTCGCTTTTAATATTATATTTAATATAAATATAATTAATTTTTATGTGTAGTTTTATTTGACTAACTAAGAATATACTTGGATTGAAAAAAAAAATTGATGGGTTGAACTCTATTCTCCGTAGTATTTGGTTGGAGTCACCCCTTTTTTTCACATCAATTTCTACATTATTATTTATTTTTCATATTTATTTAATTAATTTTTTAAAGTTTTTTCTTTTAATTAGATCCATAATTAATTATTTAATCATTTAGTTTAAATTAAGTACAGCCCACTAAATTTTCTTTCTTAAGTTGATGTATTTATTATTAAAATATATAGATTATATTTGACATTTTTTTTCTTATATTCAATTAACCAAATTAATTCATTAAACGCTTAAAGATTAGTTTACTTTTAGAGAATTATTTAATATTTTTATTTTTCACATTTCAAAGAAAATCATAGAAAATTTATAATATATGTTTACTTATTAGAAATTGAAAACTGTTTTTCATTTTTAAAAAATAGAAATTGCGTTGGCTTATTCTTATGGAAAACTTATTTTTCATTTTTCATCATTTTCTAACTATAACTCAGTCAACTTAAAATAGCTAATAAACATTACTATATAATAATAATGAACTAAAATTATGGTAAAGCAATTATTATTTTTGTTAATCTCCTCTATCAAAAGATGATTCATGTGCATCGATCACTTTGAGTTCTTATGTCAAACTCCTATCGGTGATACACTGCTACAATAAAACAAAAGATCAATATAATTGCATTGGATGAAAGTATGAGTTACATAAATCACTAGGCATTAATAACCAAAACATAAATAAATAAAAAAAAACAATTCTCATCACTATTATTCAACTAATGTACAGACGGAACAATTTCTAGTTAAAAATAGGCATGAAAAGTAACATAAGGATCCTCAACATATTAATGATCCCTAATAAAATTTTGAAAACAGTAAAAACAATTTTCAAGTGAAAATTTTACAAAAATGTCTCATAAAAGTCCAATTTTCTATTTTCATTTTAAAAAATTTTCTAGAAAATAAAAATTCCGATATAATAACTTCTATTAAAATTTTGAAAATAGTAAAAACAATTTTCAAGTGAGAATTTTACAAAAATGTCTCTAGTAAACATAAAGTCCAACTTTTAATTTTCATTTTAAAAAATTTTTTAGAAAATAATTTTTTTTTTAAAATAAACAGACCCTAAATGACACAAATTAGTTTATGAATACGTGTGCATATAGCTATATAGATCATATTTATTATTCTATGCATGTAACTTCATTATTAGCTCTAATAAGTTTTTCTTTGATTTTGAAATTTCTTTTTTGTTTAAGATTTTTTTAATGAATATGTATGCAAATAATAATGAATTAATATGAAGTATATTTTAAATAAACATGATTACAAATAATAATAAATATGCAGTCAAATAATAATGAACATAGAATTAAACAATATTGAAATATAGAATATATTCTAAATGAACTGATTCAAATAATAATGAATATAGAGTATATTTTAAATAAACATAAATAAAATAATAATGAAATTGCCTACAAATATAATGAACATTCAATGAAATAATAATGAACATAGAGTATATTCTAAATAAACTTGATTATAAATAATAATAAATATGCATATTTACAAAATTACCTCTATATTTTTTTTAATAAAATACGGATCTAAATCCATATTGCTACATGGATCAATATCAATAATATAACAATTCATGTAAATGGCTATTGGGCAACATCGAGTTGTTATACCATGTATCTAAATCCATATAACTGTATGGATTAAAGGCTCATTTGCACAAGCAGCATATCAAAAAGCACTAATTTTCATTTTTTGTTAAACGTCGTCAAAAACGTCGATAGATTCACTGTTTAACAAATGTAGATTCATTATTTAATAAATTATATATTTAGTATTAAACATTATAAATTCATTATTTAACAACTATAAGTTCATTATTTAACGATTATAGGTTCATTGCTAAATAACTATAGGTTTATTATTTAATAATTGTAAATTTATTACTGAATAATTGTAAATTCATTATTTAACAACTGTAAATTTATTATTTAATAATTATAGATTAACTACTAAATAATTATAGATAAATAACTATAAATTTATTATTTAATAATTGTAGATTAACTACAAAATAATTATAGATAAATAACAATAAATTTATTATTTAACAATGATAAATTTATTATTTAATAATTATTGATTTATTATTTAACAATTATATAATAACTATAAATTTATTATTTAAAAACTATAAATTTATTATTAACATTTAACTTTATTATTTAACAACGGAATTTTATCAAATTTTCATACATCAAACTTTCAAAAAGAAAAAGACAAAAATGAAAGACAAAAGGCATCGGTAACAGCTCCGATAAAATTAAAGGAAAAATGTGTGTAAGATTAGGGAACATATAGTTCCATGAACTCAAATGCATATAATAAATTGTCCGGCAACAGCGGGTGTGAACGTTGGACATTTATGACCAGCCCAGTTAGCCCAAATTGATAACCGCTTAATGAATCCTTTTAACTTTGAAAGCATATATCATGTAATCCAGTCCATAGAATATTATATACTAAAAACTTATCACACCTATAAAAGATAATAATAATTTTATAAATAAATAAATTTATACATTTATTAAAAATATGATGACAATTTCGTAAATATTCATCATTCGGTTATTGAAAAGAATAAAATAAAAATTTATTAGTTTATTATTGCAAAAAATTAAAGAAATTAATATAATATTCATTAAATTATATACATAATGCATCTTCATTAAAATTGATTTATATCTATAGATCAAAATAAAAAAGTTGTAAATATTTATTATCCGGTTAATGAAAATGGTTCATTATTTTATTGAGAAATGTTCATTAGTTTATTAAGAAATGTTCATTATAAATAAAGTAAATATTCATTAGTTTATTATTGCAAAAAATTAAAGAAAATAATATAATATTCATTAAATTATATATACAATGCATTGTATTTCAAGAGTTTAGGTTTATTAACAATGATGTAAAAGATTTATTAGTTTATTAAAAAATATTCATTATAAATGAAGTAAATGTTCATTAGTTTATCAATAAAAGTTTATTAGTTTATTAATAAAAATTTATTTATTATATTAATACAAATTTATTTTTTTCCTTATGTATTTAATTTAATTGATATTTTTGATTTTGATTTATAGATATGAATTCACTTAATAATCTTAAAAAAAAACTCAAAACGTAATAAAAAGTTGAGATAAAATGCACAAAAAAACAAAAAAATACACAAAAAAACAACAAAATGTATATAAAAAATACAATAATTACTAATTTTGTTTTAGAATAAAATGAATATTTAACAATAATATAATAAATATTTTACTAATAAACAAATGAACCTATATTAATGATTGTGTATAATTTTGCTTTATTTACAAATCTTTTTATTATCACTCATGTCCATAACATTATGCGGACTTGTGTCCACGATATAGTTTGCCTTTAACTTTAGCATTCATAATGAACCCCTATAATTAAAAGTATTTACATTTGTACCACCGTAGGCTATTGTCTTCGCGGCAGTTGCAACTAACATCAACATAAATAAATGTATAACTTTAAATAGTATTTAATTAAATTGTAATATGTGCCAAACTAAAAGTGAGTTTAGATTTTTTTTTGAAATGGAAGGGTATATATGTAAAAATTTCTAAATTGGATTGTACTACTAAAAAAAAAAAAACTGAAAAATCATGTGCTGCTAACTGCTAAGCTTAGGCAATTTCCACGTAATTTCTAACGGTCCCCACTGTAAAAAACTTTCAATTTGAACGCATTTTCCATGAATTTTCTCTATTAGGTACTTTTATACCCCACTCAGATAATTTTATAATTTTTTATTTTTCAGTTATTTTTACCACAGATTTCTTATTAAATCAACTGCTAAAGTACATGTTACAATTAAATTATTTAATAATAACAATAATAATAGAAAATAGTCTCTAAAATCTCATTAGATCTCTTACTTATAGAGGTGTTTTCAATTTGTGTTTTAAAAGGCATTTATAGACATTTTTTAAGTGGATGACTTTTATAAAGTTTATATATTTTTAATAACTTTTGTAAAATTTATAAATTTGTATTGGTGTGGATGAATTTTTGTTAAAGCTTAACAACGACAGAGCAAGGTAATTGAGATGTGAGAGTGAAAGCTCGGTATCTGCAAAAAAATATTGGAATGACTTCTTGCAAGTAAACTTACTGCTCCATAAAAAGTCTGTTGAAATCTTAAAAAGTGAAAGAAATGACTATGATTTAATAACACGAAGAGTTTTGAAAGGTCGGGACTTTTTTTAATATTATCCGAATTCTTATAAATTCTAATTGAATATTATTTTATTTTTATAAATCTTTTTTAGATCTTTAAAATATTTCAAATGAATTCTTATTTGAGTTATGTTATTTATTTTAAAGAATCATTTTATTAAAATCTTTTTTCAGTATATTTTTTATGTTTAAAATTTAGAGAAGAGAGATCTAAAGAATCAAAATTCACTATCTATTTTAATTTGTAATTAATGA
Source organism: Balakata baccata (assembly GCA_949630135.1). Classification (NCBI taxonomy): domain Eukaryota; kingdom Viridiplantae; phylum Streptophyta; class Magnoliopsida; order Malpighiales; family Euphorbiaceae; genus Balakata; species Balakata baccata. The sequence goes on from CATIWF010098414.1 coordinate 23,575, forward strand.
ATTTCAACTTTTTATGTACATTTTTTTTTATTGGTGCGTTTCTTTAAAATATTTTTTTCTTTTCTCATAATAAAAAATATAATACTATTTTGTATATGATGAAGTAAAATGAAAAGTAAAATATATAATTAATTGGACTTGCAAAGAATTTTTACCCTCAATATTTTAAAATACTTTTTATTTTATTTAATATATTTTTTAAAAATAAAAAAATATTATTGGAGATATTTTAGAAATTTTAACTGAATAGTTTATTACTTTTATAAAAAAATAAATAAAAGAATAATATAATAAACAGAAATAAGTGCCTATATATGCCAATTAGCGGTCCGCCCTTCTAATTCACATCCTTTCACCTTCTGTCCCTTGAAAGTTGAATCTTTGACCTCTACTCTCCTTCGCGTTATCTTTTTCTCTGCAACTAAGGCTTCCAGCACTCAATTTCAATACACTGCAGGTTAAAATCTTCAATTTTTATTTATTTATGGTGTCGTCGTCTCTCATTTCTATATCTTTATCCTTCTTTGATTTATGTACTTTTTTTTTTCTTATTTTGGATTATAATTAATGTTTTAGGTTTAGAAATGTGAGATGGATTTATAGTTAATGCCTTTATGGTTTTCTTTGTGGTGATCGTTAATTGTGTAGCTCTTCCTGAACATGCATTTGTTACTTTTTTTTTTTTTACTATATGTTGGTAAATTATTCTCCTTTATACGAATTTCTGAGCTATTTTCCTGTTCTTGATGAAATTAATGACATGGGTACTATATTTCTAAATTCTTTTATAACAAATATGAAAGATAACTTTTGTGGCAGAATATTTCACTGAGATACCTTGTAGTCTTTTTATTGCCTTCTCCGTTTCCTTGATACCTGTTTGTCGGTGGCGTACTGTTGGCTGGGACTGTTCCCTTTTCTTCTAGTAAGTCTTGGTTTGAGCTTGTTTCAGTTTCTTTCCATAATTGTTGACAATGGCTATTAACGTGCTTCGGGCTTAGAATCTACGAAGATTGGTTTTTCCAGTACTAGTTATCAACTTATCATATTTATTCAAGTATAATAGTAGAAGAGTGGTTGTCATATTAGCAATTGTGTTGCTATATTGTTTTCTTTTAATTTCTTTTGAGGAATACCTTTTGCCTGAACTAGGGCCATTATTATTTCTTGTGTATCAGTAATAGTTTATTGAGGTTTTATTTGTGTATCAGTCAATTGAGCAACTTATGAAGCTCAAAAATACAATAATTTTAATATATTGGTGATACTATGCATATCTTATATTGTTGACAATTCTATTTGTGCAGTATGGGAAGCACTGATGGAACCAATTATGGGGCTTACACCTATGAGAACCTCGAGAGGGAACCTTACTGGCCATCTGAGAAACTCAGAATTTCCATTACCGGGGCTGGTGGTTTCATTGCCTCCCACATTGCTCGCCGTTTGAAGACTGAGGGCCATTACATTATTGCTTCTGATTGGAAGAAGAACGAGCACATGACTGAAGACATGTTCTGTCATGAATTCCATCTTGCGGATCTAAGGGTCATGGATAATTGCTTGAAGGTTACAAAGGATGTAGACCATGTGTTTAACCTTGCTGCTGATATGGGTGGGATGGGTTTCATCCAGTCCAACCATTCTGTTATTATGTATAACAACACAATGATCAGTTTCAACATGCTTGAGGCCTCTAGGATCAATGGAGTCAAGAGGTAAGTTGTTGTGGATGGATTATATGTTTTTCTTGGTTTGACAGAGGTTCTTAATGAAAATGGAAGTTGGATTTTCTTGATATGTGTTTGGAAGGTCTGATATTCTTGTTTATGCAGGTTGTTCTACGCATCTAGTGCTTGTATTTACCCGGAGTTCAAGCAGCTGGACACTAATGTGAGCTTGAAGGAGTCTGATGCCTGGCCTGCAGAGGTTGATTACCAGTTACCAACTAAACAATTTATGTGTTTTTACCAATAAATTACCTAAGTAATTAATGCTTATCACTTTAACTTTTATTTTAGCCTCAAGATGCTTATGGTTTGGAGAAACTTGCCACTGAGGAGTTATGCAAACACTACACAAAGGACTTTGGAATTGAATGTCGTATTGGAAGGTTCCATAACATATATGGTCCTTTTGGAACATGGAAAGGTGAGCTCCTTATTGCTTAATTGATTGCAAATGTAAATGATTATGTGACTTCTTGAATTGTAATAATTTTTCTGCTTCACTGGTTATACTTAAATTGTGGTTTTGTCTCAACTATGGTAGGTGGTAGGGAGAAGGCGCCTGCTGCTTTTTGCAGAAAGGCTATCACTTCCACTGATAAGTTTGAGATGTGGGGAGATGGGCTTCAAACTCGATCCTTCACCTTTATTGACGAATGTGTGGAAGGTGTCCTTAGGTAAGTGCTTCATTTTTTTTCCTCTGTAGTTCATGTAATTGAAGCTTGTGCTTTATTTCTTGAGATTTTTTTTTTGGGTGTGCAATCATGTTGATCCGAAATTTGTTTGTGGACGACAAAAAGGAATGGAATGGATGAGATGATAGCATCTGATAAAATATATTACGTTATATCTATGCCTGTATTCTAATCAGAAATATGTAGTTTCCTCTATTATCTGGTGTATTTTTCTTGGAACAATGTTGAAATGCTTATTTGTTGTCCATTGATGTTCATCCTGGTTAAACTTTTATTTTTCAGATTGACCAAATCAGACTTCCGAGAGCCAGTGAACATTGGGAGTGATGAAATGGTCAGCATGAATGAGATGGCAGAGATTGTACTTAGCTTTGAGAACAAGAAACTGCCCATCCATCACATTCCTGGCCCAGAAGGTGTTCGTGGCCGCAACTCAGACAACACCCTCATCAAAGAGAAGCTTGGTTGGGCGCCTACCATGAGGCTAAAGGTACCCATTTGAAAGCGTGTATAATGCCCTCGGAAATAAAAGAAAGCTTGTAGCAAGGCCATTTTCAATAGCGTTTGCATTTTGTAGACCAGTTATGACTTCATGTATGTTATCTTGCAGGATGGGCTGAGAATTACATACTTCTGGATCAAGGAACAGATTGAGAAAGAGAAGACTCAAGGAGTTGACTTATCCATTTATGGATCATCTAAAGTTGTGGGAACTCAAGCACCAGTTCAGTTGGGCTCACTTCGTGCAGCTGATGGCAAAGAATGAAGCGATTGCAGCTACAAATGTCTGCTAAGGAATTTTCTACATGATATGGCTATGATATTTTATTCATGTTATCTGTGTTGTGGAGTATTAGGAGGCATCTAAGAGTATGTGCCCCTATTAGGTCGACTTGGTTTCTCGTTTGTATCATGTTGCTATGTCTGAGGGAAGCTATTAGGATCCCAATATGCAAGTTCTCTAGCAATTCTATTTTCGTATCAGTTGGCGATTTTTTTCTCATCAATGCTGTGTCTTTTGATACATATAAGAGGTATGCATACCAGTTATCATTGCAAATTCTTGTGAATAAAAAGGGGTATGTTATTGTTATGTTGAATAGCCCTACTTACCCTCCTTGTGGTCCTTGACGTAGACAATGTCATGTCTGTTTCAATTGGTGGATCCATATCCAAACCATATTTTAGCTCTTGAATTTAAATAAAATTTTCTTATTTGAACTGGTTCCATGCTCTATATCCTTTTTTATACATGGGATATTCCTTCATGACATTCTAGGCACGAAACTGTTGCTCCCCTTGTCCTCTGTGAGGGACTGAAGGTATGAAATTAGTTCTGCGTAATTTTTCCCCCTCTGAAAATACTGGTTTAGTAAATTGTTTTCATTTCTCCACAAGGTGTGATAGTCATGTTTTAGGCAGCCATGGGAACGAAGTGGCAATTTAATGTGGGCATGCAATATGGCTGTGGACGGTGAATGAGTGAACGTTAGCAACCGTGAGTTGATGCCTTGATGGTTAGGACCTAAAGGCAAACAATTCGGTGGTTCACAATTAGTAGCGATGTCGGTACTTGACTTGAATGATTAAGAAGGGCCAATGTCTCATGAAAAACATGGGGAACCCATCTTATAACGTGGAGGCATAAGTTGTAAAACAGTATGACTTGTATAAACAGTTTGAGTGTTGTCGTGTTCTGCCGAAAAACGACAACCTCGGGCAATTTGCTTGAACAGTTGAACCGATCCATATCCATCATTTGTCCTCCGGATTTGCTCCCCCAAGATGGCCCCTCTTGTCCTTATAAAACGCCCACCATTTGTAAATGTATGCAAATTTTACACTTCAAATTTCCCCTGGAAGAAGTGTGTTTAACATATAAAGTTAGCTTTTGAAATGAGTTAGATCTCGATCTTATTTATTAGACACCGTCATCATAATAGGCTGCTTATATAATGCATTTAATTTCATCAAATACTTTATGGAAAGAATTCAAATCTATCAACTTACAGTAAATATAAGAATACTTTTACATAACGACCTAAAATTTAGGTGGCATAATTGGTAGCTCTAATATCATATTGAATAAATAAGTTTTGAAACTAATTCATTATAAAAGCTAATTCAAAGAAAAAAAAATGTATAAGCTATTACAAGTAAAATTTAATGCATATTTGGTATTGCGTATGAAAAAAAAAAGTATTTTAGAAAAAAATTTATATTTTTAACTTTTTTGAATTTTAAAAATTGTTTTTGAATAAAAATAAATATATAGATATTTTTTCAGAAGCAGATTTGAAAAACAGACAGTTTATGAAAAATTAAAAAAATCAGTAATTTAAATAAAAAAAATTCAAAACTAGCTTTTGATATATTTCTCAGCAATTCCAAATACTTTCTTAGATTTTGCAATTAGTTAATATGAAATATCTCAACAGACGGCTGAAATGAAAATATTCTCCTAATGATAGCAACATGCTCAGCTTATGCATTTGTTTACATCATACGATACTACTAAACAAAGAAAGGCAAAGAAAATGCAAACTGCGCATCTTAAGACAAAACAATGTTGTATAGTTTCTGTATTGAAAGTTTTTCATCAACTCAGCCATTCAAAGACATCACAAATTCTGTATAACTAGACCAAAGCGTGCTATTGAAGAACCAAAATACACGACAAGAATTCCAATGTGTATCCAGATGTATTGGTTTGGAGTTTTTAAAATTTTTAATGAAAACATATATGATTATTAAAAATCAAGCGAGTGATAATGTAATGCCTGCACAAACAACAATCACTTCTGCTAGCTGGAAAATTCTGATACTCAAAAGTCAAGATCACAATATACTGGATTGGCCTCAAGCTGCTCTGCAAACTTCTCTAGGGTTTCCTTCACAAGTTCCCTAAATTCATCTTTTGATTCTGCAGCATATTTTGCATTCTCTATATCAGCAAATACTGCATCGTACAAAAGAAGAACTGCTTCATTGGCTTCGGATGGTGGTAAACCCAACTCTTTTCCATTTTGCTCCAGGAAACCCCTGACCATGTCTATGTTCTTCCGGTCATCTTTTTGGCTATGTTTTTCTTGCAATATCTTCTCTGCAACATTGTTTAGTTGCTTCTCATCATTCAATAGCTGCAAATGTTTATTTACAAATTATAAGAATCTACACACTACAATAATATGTACTTTGATGATTAAGGAGTTTCTAGATAATGTTTATGATCATTTGTGGAAAATATCATGTCAGAGTCCATTCTTAAACAACGAGCTGTGGCATTAAACTGCTTTCAATATGCTCTTCTAATTGCTATTACTAAATGATAAAAAGCTTGACCATTGAAAATATATTATTTCTGTAATTTTAGCATTTAAGTTTTAATTCATTATCAGATCAATTGCAGAAAAAGTTGACATTAATAAACAGGTGCATCAAGCAATGCAAACATTTGGAGATACTTAATTTGAGGAGGAATGGCTCACCTTTCTTAGCTTAGAACCATTAACTATCTTCATGTTATGAACAACAGCAACATGTTTTCGAGCCAAAGTATCTGAAATATCTTGTAGAATAGGCTGGAGTAACTCAGCAAATTGTGATTGGCCCAATTCTTCTTCTCCTTCGGCACCGTGCTTCTTCAAGATGTCATCTATATTAGGAAGTTCTGTTGCATGTCACATTCATCAATTCTCGAGGCATTCAGTAACAATTCGTAGTAAGAACAAATAACATTTACATTAAATAATTAAAACTAGACACTTGTAAACTCTTTGGCAGGGAAAAGTAAGTTCAGAAGGATTCTAAAACAGAATCCATTGCAAGTTCAAATTTCAAACACTATAGCCAATAAAACATAAGTGCCAAAAGTAGAGTTGTAAAATCAAAAGAAAAACTAAATCTGAGCAAGTTCTCAAAATGCACATGATTGATATAATAACACAAGCCTCATTGTCAATTTGCTGTGTAGAATTGGGAATCATTAAGCACATAAGGGTAGTGGGCAAGTTGCTATGCCCCAGAGTAATGCAGCTGAAATATATATTCTTTGTATTGTGAACACACATTAGTTGAATAGTTGTATATAGCTATTGCAATATATAAGGCAAAGCAAAAAAAATGCCAATTCAAAAAGCTACAGACTAATTGAAGAGGATCCACAAAATTTGCAAAATAAAAATCTAAGTGGGTAAAAACTCGAACCTTCAAAAGGAGGTATACCCATTTCAACTCCCATGTGAACAAGTGCATTTCTTATCTCGCCTTTGCTGATCTTTCCTTTATCCTCCGTATCCAAATCAGTGAATATATTCTCAGCTAACATAGCAAAATCATCTTCGTCCTCCAAAAAAAGGCGCAGAGTGTTCCCATCCAGAATCGAAATCACTAGCGGATTGTCTAAAAACAAACAAAATCGCGTCAAATTCTCAAAATGTCCTAAAAACAGAAAGATTGATTCATATTGAGGAGTGTAAATTTTGTACCTTTTAGTTCATCAGCGATGGCAATGATGTAGTCATTGATCATACATGCAGCTGCTTCTCTAGTGAGTTCAGAACATAGAAAAGCGACGTCATCAACGAGATTGGCACGTAGGAGAGCGGAAGACTTGAGATATTGGGGCAAAGAGAGGCCGAAGAGGGATTCGGAGGCTTTGGATTCGGCGAAATCGAGAAGCTGAGCTCCGGTGAGAGTGGCGGCGGAGTCCTGCAATGAAAGATGGAGCGATCTCAGGTGGGATCCGTCAAGAACAGTCATGCCACCTTCAGACATTTTCTCAGATAGACGGACAGAGAGAGAGATTTGGGTTCGGAGAAGAGAAGACTATATGACTTGGTAAAGACGCTGTAGGTGGCGCAGTGACAGGTAACTGCTATGTTTTTTCCTTTTTATTTTTATTTGGCACTTTGATTTTACTCTAATCTCGAAAATGCCACCACATATTTTCCGTTTTTTCTTATCTTTTCCTTCAAAAATAAGTCTGATTGAATGATTTTGAAATAATAAAACTAGGACTGATTTTCAAATGGCAGGTTTTAGACATAGTTTCAGCTTAAGATGTTTAAATAAAAATTAGTTAGAAATTTATTGATCAAAGGAAAATATGATTTGAAAAATAGAAGAAATTTAGCAGCTATTATTATTTTAACTTTGCATGGAAAATAATTGCAATGAAAAGGTCAAAAGGTTTGGGTAATTTTGGTAATATATGGAAGAAAAGAAGGGTAAAATTATAAAGGAGGCGGAAGCGGGGACTAATAAGGATTTGGTGGACCGGCACCAGCCCAATGAGTTATTTTTCCTCTTTCAGCGCCTCCGCTATTGATTTCCTTTATTACCCTCTGTTGACAACAATGGCCCTCTTCAATATCTAACTTATGCTCTAAGCATTACAGCTTTTTTAGCAGGTTTTCTTCTGAAGAAATTTAAACTCCTTATTTTTATTTTTAAAAAAAAGAAAAGAAATTAAAACCCCTTATGGGTTGAAGTAGATTTGCAATGATTGACCATTTGCATTCAGTCTTATGGAATTTCTTACTTAATTACATCTATATAATTATTCATATATTAAAAATCTAAAAAATAAATGATTTAAATGTTAATTAATTGTTTCGTGATGAAGTTATATATGTATAATTGGGTGGAAGACGATAGCTGAAAAACTTGATGTTAACAATTAATTAATTTTTAATAAAGTATTCAAACGGAAAAAAATTAACAAATCATCATGCAAAGTGTTATGGCCCATACTTGGGACTGTATAGTGCTCACTTAGATCGCCTTCAAGCAAGTCAGCCAAGAAATATTCTACTAATTCTGCATATAAGATGAAACATGGGTCAGATTCGGGCCAACAACCAAATAACAAATAACATTTGCAAGCACGGTACGATAGCAAATAATCAAAATAACACATAAAGACAACAAACAATCGCAAAACTATGACATAATATCGAATAGACACGACCATATATAAAAAAAGATATAGAATGAGTAGAAACTGGGCTAGTATTTCATTAATATTCAATTGAGCATTACAAAAATGGTCAAGCCATTATATAACGTTCGTGTGGGCAGGGAGGCAACCCACAAGGCGAACGGGCCCGTCAAGCATCTGATCCGAGCAACTAGTTCAATTGGTGACTAGTCACTCTCCCCTAAAAAGCATAAGGGGCATGTTAAGGCCTAGCAGAAGGAAACATGAATATGTTCCACACAGCACCCTTTTGAAATTATAAAAATAAAATTAATTTAGAAAAGACTGTTTTACCCTTTCATTACAATGTTCTTCCCCCCCAATTACAGGATGGCCTACAAGATGGCCCCCCCACCCTTACACTCTCCCCCACTCAAATAGTCGATGCCTTCGTCGAAATAGTCTTTTAAGAAGACTTCAATCTGCAGGTTGAAGGAGGGTACGTCTTCGACTTTCTTTCAAGTGATTTCTTTGTCTCTTTGGCATTTTCACATGACTAACTATTCTTTGAATTGTCGCCTACTGGATGACTGCATGTGTCTACTAGAATCTCCCCCATTCATTTATTTGTTAGTGGGTGTTTGCTGATGGTTGGTCTTGTTGCTTGTTATGGTTAACATCTTCCTTATCTGGATGATATGGCTTCAAGATACTATTGTGGAACATGGGATGAACTTGTATCCACGCTAATAATTATTCTTATAGTAGCTTGTCATATCTCCCACTTGGAATTGTTAAGGTCATCAATGTTCATCTGTCCCATTTATTCATTTGATGAGAGACTTTTTCTAAATGTGCTTCTGCAATCTCTTCACTCTATCTCCATTCTTTTGTGAAAGGGAAGGCCTTTGTAAGGTATATCAAGATGGTAAGGCACTAGAGGTTGTTGACCTATAACAATCTCAAAAAGACTTTTGTTAGTAGTGAAATACTTTTAACAATTGAAACAAAATTGGGCCACCTAAAGTGAAGATGGCCAGTTCTTCCAGTGAGAATTGACAAAATGTCGCATATATTCTTCCAAAAGATCGTTTTTTGCAAAGGAGCCCCAAAACGAGCCATTGAAGAATCACTAAATCATATCTCTAGAAGCTTATTTAATTGTTTTTGTAACTCAGCTAATACTGGAGGATTGCAATTATCTTCTTTTCGCTCATAAGGTTTATTGTTGGGACCACGCAAAGTGTCTCATTATTAAAGAAGATAAGACAATTAGCGGCAAACATGGGAACTGATGGCTCCAAAGAACTTTAGGGCCCCCATAACTGATGTATCTCTATTGACCTCCTTGTAGATATTCTCTTCCTCCTAAAGTGAATGTAGAGCATTCAATGCTCATCTATGCAGACATTCAACAACTCTATGAGGTCCCTTGCAAAGAAAGTAAGAGATGGGCTTTATGGCCCCACTTTGAGATCCGGCCTCCTAATTCTTCGTACTTTGGAAACTAAGGACCATAGTCCGAAAGGTGAGGCCTTTTTCCTCGAGTCCTGTTTTGCTATTGAACTTCTTGGCCGAAGTCGAACCCCAATTTCGTCTCTCACTTCCTCCAAGAAATTGATTGGTCTGTTCCCCTCCCCCGACAGAGGTCCTACTCTATTTGTTCGAATGATTATCTATACTTAGGGCAAATGTGAATTTTCTCTTAGAGTTGTTTCCCGAGTAGTCATCGAGGTTTTCAGCAACAGTGATAGCCGTATGGTGGTCTTTAATCCCCCGTCGGTATAATTCATTCTTAGACCAAGGCTCCAACCCTTTCATAAAGTTGAAGAACTTATCGGCATCTGACATGTCTTGTATGTCCAAGATGAGGGCTTGGAAGCTTCTCACATATTCACGGATGGAACCTATTTGTTGCAAATCACTAAGCTTGCAACGAGCAATGTATGCTGCATTTTCGGGACAAAACTGCGTTTTGAGTTCTTTCTTGAATTCTTTCCAAGAGAATATTCTCTTGCTACCACTTTTCATTTCCTCTACTCGACTTCGCCACCAGAGTTTGGCATCCCCGGCTAGATACATTGGAACCACCCTTATCTTATTCTCCTTCGAGTTGATCTTGGTAGCTTCAAAATAGGAATCAAGATCAAAAAGAAAGTTCTCCACTTCCCTTGAATCTCGAATGCCGCCGTAAGTCTTAGGCTTAGGGATCTTTATCTTGCTATATTCAGGGGAATTAGTGCTAACATTCTCGACTGTTTTCATCAACACGCTCACTTTAGTCCCAGTCTCCTCCAATTCATCACAAACGGAGGTGAAAACTTCTTCGGCTTCATTGGATAGGGACTCGACTCCCTCATCGAGAATCTTATGGAAACTAGCAAGTTGTCTCACCACCTCTTCAAGGTTCCTCGATCTGGTAGCACCTGTCCCTGCACCATTACCACAAACAAAATCCATACCTTGGGTGGAATTCTTATGAATTAGTTCATGGACTACATCTGACTCGGCCATCAATGCCTCAAACAATTTTGAATTGGCCACCACGGCCAAAAGGAAATTTTGGTTAGTCACCATAGCTTTCCAAGCTTTAGATTGGGCTACCGCAGCTATAATCGAGTTTGTATCGGCCACTGTTCAAGAACTTCGATTCGTTGAAAAATGAGCTCGAGGTCCATTGCTCAATCACCCATTTGGGTCACACTAGGCTTGTCCCTTTTAAGGGACTGCATTCTTTTTTCAAGTGCCTCAATATCACCCATTAGAGCCTCACTAGGCCTGTCCCTTCCAAGGGACTGCATTCTTTCTTCGAGTGCCTCAATTCGACTCATGGAAATTTTTCCCATCTGTTTTTTTTTCAAAAGTTGGATCACCTCTGCTCTGATACCAAATGTCACGGGCCTACACTTGGAACCGTATGACACTCACTTGGATCGCATTCAAGCAAGCCAACTAAGAGATATTCCGCTAATTTTGCATATAAGATGGGACATGAGTTAGATTCGGGCCAATGACCGAATAACCAATAACATTTGTAAGTACGGTACGATAGCATATTCAAAATAATACATAAAGACAACAAGCAATCCTAAAACCATGACATCACATCGAATAGACACAACCACATATAGAAAGACACAGAATGAGTAGAAACCGGACTAATATTTCATTAATATTCGATTGAGCATTACAAAGATGATCAAACCATTATATAACGTTCGTGTGGGCAGAGGGGCAACCCATAAGGCGAACGAGCCCGTTAAGCATCTGATCCGAGCAATTAGTCCAATTGGTGACTAGTCATTCTCCCCTAAAGAGCATAAGAGGCATGTTAAGATCTGACAGGAGGAAACATGAATATGTTCCACCCAGCACCCCTTTGAAATTACAAAAATAAAATTAATTTAGAAAAGACTTTTTCGCTCTTTCATTACAATGTTCTTCCCCCCAATTACAAGATGGCCCTCCTTACACAAAGCAAGGCCATTGACGGCATCAACATCATAAAAACGACATCGTCGTTTAAACATTAGATATAGATTTTGAAGATAACTCTTCTTGGTTATAATCTGCATCATAAACCGAATTATGCTTATAATTCTCAAAATTAATATCCCTATTGCTCCATAGTGCAAAAGCTAATTCTTCTCCATGGATGGCATTATCTCCTCCTTGTAATTCATCATTAGGCGATCTTAATGGAACCATTAAGCCAATAAACCAACAAATTAAACTGGTAGATAAAATATTTAAGCACGTAACAAAAAGAATGCCTCCCAGTTGAATTCCCATTTGATGAAATCCACGAGAAACTCGACCATCTTGAAGAGCAATTGCTAGGCCGATGTATTTGTCCCAATCGGGCACCATGTAGAATAGGCGACATAGCTTGGGGACGGCGAAAAAGCCGGTGAGGATGCCTCCGAGGCTGCCGGCAATGGCGTGGGTGTGGAATATGGCCATGGGATCATCAACTAGTCTTAGAAACTTCACCTTCTTTTCAAGAACCATCATTGTGTACCATGTTATGCTTCCTGACAACGTCCCCATTATCATTGCTGCCCAACCTTGTACCACTCCTGTGTGTCAACCTATGCTTATATTAGACACTATATCATCCTATATTATACCATTTAAATTTAAAAAATTAAAATGATTTTTCCTTAAATTATATGCACTAATCTGGATTTGCATCTTTTTAAATTCATTGAAAGTAAAGCTATATCAGGATTTGAACTTATGCCTTCAGGTTAAGCCTCTTACTATTTTATATCCTACATCTCTACATTGAAATTGAAAAAAAATTTGATAGTTAATACTTAATAATTGTACTGAAATTTAATTTTGATAGTAATATTTTAATGAGATATTAAATATGAAGTTGTAGTGAGTGGAGTCACCAGCAGCTGGAGTAATGCAAACAAGGCCGGTGACCATGCCCTGAACGGCACCAAAGACAGAAGGCTTGCCCAAGAAAACGGTGTCGAATAGGAGCCAAGTGAGAATGCTGGTGGCTGTGCACACGTGTGTGTTGAGGACGGCTAGAGATGCATCCACGCTGACGGCGAAAGGACCACCACCGTTGAATCCGCTCCACCCCATCCAAAGCAGGCCTGCGCCTGCTAGCATCACAATCATGTTGTTTGGAGGGAAATTCTCCCTGTCCTTCTCCGTTCGGGGTCCCACCTACAGTAATTATTATTATTATTGAAATATATAGAATTAAATTAAGGAAATTTATGCCTAAATTACACTAATTAATTAATAATTAATATATTGGGCTACCCAGAATGCAGCAGTGAAACCAGCAACACCAGCAGAGAGATGAATAACATATCCACCAGAGAAATCAATAATTCCAAGTTTGGCCAGCCAACCTTGAGGACACCATATACTAAATGCCGAAACAGTATAAGAAAATGTGACCCACAATGGCACGAACAATATCCATGCTCGAAAATTCATCCTTCCAAGCAGACAACCAGCGATCAGAATCAACGTAATACATGCAAATACTCCTTGAAAAAACACCATTGTAGCCGTAGGAAAATACCCTAAAAAGGCTTGCCCTGTCAGGAACTTGTCATCTAAGGCAACTGCAGGTTTTCCTATGAAGACAGCAAGTTTTTCACCAAATGCCATATTGTAACCCCACCCCACCCAGCATACTATTACCATTGCAAATGCGTAAAACGCCATGAATGCTGAGTTTAGTGCCCATTTCTTGTTTACCATGCTTCCATATAGGATCACTAACCCTGGTATGCTTTGCAATCCAACTAGGGTTGCTGCTGTTAGCTGCCACGCATTGTCCCCTTTGTTCATCCATGCTGGGTTGGCCTCATCAGGCAACATGTTTGAAGGAAACTCCATAGATTATTAATTACTTGTGTGTGAATTTGGGTATACTTGAGGATCGAATTAATGGAGAAACCGGAGAAAAGGATATTAAGAAGTTGAATTCTTTTTCTTTTTTAATTTTAATTTTAATTTAATGGCCGGCTAGGGAGGCAGAATTGGCTTAAAGGATGAACTTAAATTCTTCACTGATAGTGACGAGTTGATTATCAAATTAAATAAGATCTACGATGAGACATTTGCTAGTTTTCAATTCAACAATTAAATTTTAGGTTTTACGTACTGAAAGATGAAACTAGGCATAAATTATTTTAAAATGATCATATGTGATAACCATCAATATGAAATATCAAAAGAATTTTACAAAAAAAAAAGGAGTAAAATGGTTATTACCATCGTCTTTATGAAATATTGAACATTTAATATCCATAAATAAACATCAATTTTCTTGTACAAAGAGGAAGAAGAAAGTACCTCATCAGTCTAGCTATTCATATTTTTGGCTTTTTTCTTGTCTGAGATGCAGATTTATTTATTTATTTATTCAATAAGAAAAAACTGATAATTAATGGTGACAATATCAAAGTGGTCATTTTTAGTTTTATGGAGCAATAAGACAGAAAAAACATAACCTACTTAATAACAATTTTTCTATTTTGTGACCATTTGATTCCATTAAAATAAAAGCCAACAGTTAATTGATATATATTAATTAGTGTATGCAATTAAGTGCCATAATTAAAAATTTATTCAATTGAGTCCTTTGATTATCAATTTTATTTAACTGACTCCCTTAACTATTAAGTTTGAACTAATCTAATTTCTATTTATAAAACACTTAGTATTAAATCACTAATTAATTTTATAGTAGTTAAGGAAATCAATTAAGCAAATTTTGAATAGTACCCTTCTTAATATCAAACACTTGAAATCTAATCCGTGTTTGTTAGTTGAATAATCGTTAATTGAGGGATTGAATTTATTAAAAATTTATTTAAATAAAACTTTCAACCAGTTATTTTCAATCTAGAAATTCATAAAGTTTAAAAATCAAAATATGTTTAATTTCAAAAAAAAAAATTCAAAATATGTTTTGTTCTGTCCGTATCATATCACATCAATTCACGACCTATCATTTTTTTTTTTGGGTTGGAATTTAATGATATTTGAAAATGGAAAGGAACAGTTAGCTGCTGAATGCCGTAATGATGATAAATTTGAAACTATGCAATTTCAAATTCATGGAAAAAAAAATTGAAAACCAAATAATTCCAATAAAGTATGACTTTGGATTATAATCATTTTTCTCACTTTAGAAATTTGATCACTCTCCTTTCCTCGCAACCCATTCTCTGAACGTAGACGGCAAATCTCAAGGTCAAAGCTTCGTGGATTCTCTTCATGTTCAAAGAAACTTCTCCACGAAACAATTAATTTGCATTTTATAACCTTGCGTTAAGTTTAATTTGTTCAAAATATATTTGAAAAAAAAAAACAATATTTTCATAAATAAATAACAATATTTCATAATATAATTAGGATTCGGTTTATGCATTGAATACATATATTTTTTTTATATTATAATTAAGAAGGGATTCAACTGAATTTCAACTCGTATAATAGAATTTTAATTACTATATATTTATATCGCTAAACTAAATTTTATAGACTAATACATATATAATCTAAATATTAAAAATTAAGAACTAATTGGGAAAAAAAAAATCAGCATAATATTAGATCGATCACATTGCTTGAAGGATATTCTTATGTTAATTGTACACCGTCATACGGGACAAGAAATAACGTTTGAGTTTTTTTTCTTCGAACTTTAGTATTTGGAGTCAATTAGACCCTTTTTTGACTGGGCATATAATTCTATCTTAAATAAAATAAAAAATGGGAAAAGGGGAGAAATATAAAATATAAATAGTAATATTTGTTTACATGATAAAATTATTATAAAATATAACAATTATTCTTACTGTTTTTTTTATGAAAGCCTATGATTTTTCTGTTATTTCTGTATATGGATTCTTATAGAAAACAAAAGAAAAACCAAAAGTTTGAAGATAGATGTATAAAGATCAGTTTTTTTTTCTTTTGAAATAATATAAAGATAAGTTTTGAAGAAAAATAAAGCAAGCTTGGAAGAGAGAACTGTAATTAAATTAGTTAATTAGGAAAAAATTCTTAATTTAGATAAATTTTTTATTAGTAGCAGAACACAAAAAAGAAATCCGTGATGAGAAGGTTGCCGAGTGTTACACGAAGGGAAAATGTCACACATGATTTTTGATTTTAAATTATTTTTGTAACGTCACAATCAGCCTATATTGATTATAAAAATAATTTAAATTATATATATATATATATATATATATTAGTTCTTTTCATTTATTATAAGGTTCAATGAACTATAGATTATAAAATAATTTTTTTTTATTCATTATAAAGATGATAAATTTCAAAAAATATTGGTATATATATATATATATATACCATTAATTAATAGGCATAGCTTTTCTTGGTATTAGCTCAAAGGTTACAAGGATTGTATTCCATATTTTGATGATTCTAAAATTATAGTTTAAGTGTTAGAATTTGTTATATCATTGTTCTAATTTCAGATTTTAATATTTAAAAATTAGAAGTAAAAAATATATATTCAAGAAGTGATATATGTGTGACCAAGAGATATATTAGAATATAAATGTAAAGTCATGATGATGATGTGTGTTTAAAAGTGAAACTTGAGTTTTATAAAATTAAAATAATTTTTGATACAATCAGAAATATAGTATTCTAATAGTATGCTAAACACAGTTTTTACTAAAAGATAAAAAAAACAGCTATTGTTAGAAAAGTTGTTTTTTATCTCTACTAGAAATCAAAAACTATATAAATTCATTGAAATGATGTTTTGGCTGTTGGAAAATAAAAAATTTCACAAGAGAAAATTTTTTACATTCCTAAAATCATTTTCCTTTCATATTGAACTTCATTCTTAGATATCATTCATCTTGACTATAGTTTTCTTTGTAAAATTCATGCTCTGAGTTTGAGGGTAAAATATTTCTGTCATAATTTGCAAGTTTTGCTCGAAAACTTGTGTGTTGGGTTGTTTAGAACCTTAGGTATAAAAGCTATTTAAGTGTTTTCAAGTTTTATTTTGTAAAAACTTGAGTTTGGGTTTGAGAACATAAACTAGGAAGTTTAGGGTTGTAATTGGCTTGATTCTTGCTTTTAAAAATAATTCTTAGTTGAGAGAAAACTCTCAAAATTGTGTATTGATGAGTAGATGTAGGTAAGGGTACCGAACTACTATAAATTCAAGTGTATCAAGCTATTCTCTTTTCTCCAATTCTCAAGTTGATATTCTAATTTGTTCAAAAATATTTTTTCAAAATATTCATTTGTGCTTAAATTTTTTTGAAATTTTTATTGCAAATAAAAAAATAATTTACTAAAAACTGATTTTTGATGTTAAGAAACATTTCAAGACATAAATTTTAATTTTGTGAAACAAAATTTAAATTATTTTTGTGTTAATTTTCTGTCCATAATTAGTATACTACTAGCTTACTTAAAAAATATGGATCAATTTATAAAAATTATAATTTTTTTAAAATCTCGATTCATTCCCTCTTGAGTTATTTTGGGACCTTGATAGTATAAAAACAAATAAACTAAGACATGTGATTATAGAGATATTAATTAAGATGTGGGAGTGTGAAGGAAGTCAGTAGAGCTTTATCATCCTTAGCTGTTATTCACTATATTTGTACACATTGCCTAATTAATTGCATTATCAATCTTGATTTCGTTTCAATATGCAATGTATATGCTTCCAAACTATAATCTAATAAAATTATTTAATATTAGTATTAAATGTGTGTAAAATTAAATTTTTATTTATTTATAAAGAGTACAATTGAGATTCGAAATATAAAATTCACAGTTTTCACCACCCGCTGTTAATATTAAGCTAATTAAAGCTTAATTATTGGTAAATTTTAATTTATTATTCTTTGTAAATGTGATTAAGCTAATCACTCAAATTTAGTCATTGGTCAGCACAAATGGTAAAACACTAGACCAGAAAAACTTATTTCCATATGCCCACAAGATTCCTTCTCCGTGGAAGACTTTTCAGCTTTGAATAATACTGACTTTGAAAATGAAATATGATATATAGCTACAGAAAATTCGCATAATTAATAAATTTATAATGCGAATGGTTTTGACTAATTACACTATAAATTTGTTTCTAAAATTCAAAAAAATAAGTAAATAAAAATGAAATTGAGGCTCACTCCTACCCACTTGGAGAATAGGCATATACGTGGTTATATATATATATAAGCATCCTTTACTATTTCGTCTTTCTTCTGTCTGTGAGCTTTGATTGCTTTAGTTACAGGAAAGATGGGAGATGTGCTGACTGAAGAGCAGATCAATGAGTTTCAGGAAGCTTTTTGTCTACTTGACAAGGATGGAGATGGTATATATACATACTCTCTCTATATATGCATTAAATTTTGTTCATATTCTTGATTCTGATACATATTATTTTTCAATATCCGTACGTTTGTTGCTGTGGTTCTTTATGTGTATAACTGTTAAGGAAAAGGGTCTGAATTTGTATGTCGACTCTGTAAAATTAATCAATAGGTCGAATTACTTTTGATGAACTTGCTACCGCAATCAAGTCACTGGACCTAAATCCCACAGAGGAAGAATTGCAGAGCATGATCAATGAAGTTGATGTTGATGGCAATGGAACCATAGAATTTGGGGAGTTCTTGAATCTTATGGCAAGGAAGATGAAGGTATAAAAGGAAATTAAATTGCCCATCTTATGATTACTAGTTGAAAATAAATAAATATGGTAATTAATTAATGGGATGATTGATTTATTAGGAAAACGAAGCAGACGAAGAACTCAAAGAAGCTTTTAAAGTATTTGATAAAGATCAGGACGGCTATATTTCACCTAACGAGGTTTTTCACTATTTTTTCCTATTAATTAATTAATTAATTTCTCTTCTGGGTATTTTCTTTAATTTATCATAAGTTAATATTTTTTGGAATTTTAACATGGCAGTTGAGGAATGTAATGATGAACCTAGGAGAAAGACCGACAGATGAAGAGGTAGAATTGATGATTCGAGAAGCTGATTTGGATGGAGATGGTCAAGTTAATTACGAGGAATTTGTCAGAATGATGTTAGCTGTTTAATCAAATGCAAATTTTTACGAGGAGTTTGTCAGAAATATGATGATGATAAGCCAATTGATTATAGTCTTTATTGAAAAATAAATTTCTCAAGGTTAGTGCAGCTTATAGTTACGTAAATGTGAAAGAAATGAGTTAGGATTTCTTCAATTCAAAGTTAACAAGCATGTTACTCCTTTTCCTTTTCTAGAAAATGGGTTCTATTGAAAATTCGAGTTAACAACTTTACATTAATGATCATTAAATCAGAACTAATGCTATATTAGTGACACGTCAAATTGACTTAATACCATTATAGAAATAAATGGTTTTTTTTTTTTTTTGGTAATAGAGTAAATCCAGACTCCTTTTATGCAAAAGAAAATATATATTTTAATGACACTTTTTTTATTATTATTTTTCTCTTATTAATGTAATGATTGTCTTTTTAGCAAAATAATCCAATATTCTAATTGAGTCTTGTCCTGGCGTCAGTGAATGAGAACCGGAAAATTATTCTCTTCCAATGTGCACAATTAACCAAAATTTGCTCCTCACTAGCCTCGTCTTTCCACCTGTTATAATTTGTTTTGCGGAATTTTAAACAGTTTCTAATAAATTGACTTGACCTAAATTATTAAGAAAATAATAGTTAAATTCAATCGTTTTTTTTTTAAATAAAGTTGATACTAAATTAACCGATTTGCAAATAATTCAAATACGATTTTATAATAATAACAAATTCGAATGGAAAACCCCAAGAAATTTGGCAATTAGCATACATCAGTATCACGGGTGAATTTCACTTACACTTTTCTAATTATATAACTCGTAATAATTCGGTACCTGAAAAATTATTTGTAACATAAATGTACCTCAATTATCTAACCCGTAACAACTCGGTACCTGAAAAATTATTTGTAACACAAATGTACCTCGATTATATAAATTATAACAATTCAATACTTTAAAAATTATTTGTAACACAAAAGTATATTAACTTTTATTTTATAACTAAATAGTACTTATGTCTTCAACTATTAGAATTCGTTTAATATTGTGTTTGGAAAAAAACGTTTTTCCGAAAAAAAATTGAGTTTTGAAAACTATTTTTAGTAAATACAGGTAAATAGATATTTTTTCTATAAGTATATTTGGGAAAAAAATAATTCATAAAAATTAAAAAAATTAGTCAATTAAATAAAAAAAATTCAAAATTTGCTTTTAGAACACTTAACAGCACTCTCAAACACTTTTTAGTCTCTTTAACAGAAGTATAACATGAAATATTCAGATAAATTTTAATAAAAACAAAATTAGTTGTAATTCACAGTCTGTAAAATTTATTTGATGTGGATATTTTATATCATACTTATGTTAGGAAGACTAACATTCAAATACGGAAGTACTATTTAATTACAAAATAAAAGTTGAGGTACTTTTGTGTTACAAAATAAAAATTGAGGTACTTTTGTATTACAAATAATCTTTCAGGTACCGAGTTGTTACGAGTTAGATAATTGAGGTACCTTTGTGTTACAAATAATTTTTCATGTACCGAATTGTTACGAGTTATATAATTGGAGGACCGTGTGTGAAATTCATCCTCCGTATCACATACAAATTTTTATAAATTTCATAACTATTAACGTATTTAATTCGAATAGATTTCAAAAATATCTAACTCTTTGTATTGTTTTAAAGTGTCTAAAAAAATTATTGATTTTACAAATTGGAAAATTCATGTGCAAATTTATGTTCGAAGGGAGAATTGCAATGCCCTGGATCGATACGGGTGTTGGGCTGGCTTTGATTCCAAGGCTTTTGAAATTGAAACTTCCTACAAAGCATCCAATTACTCTAATGGGCTACATATTTTAAGAGAAAAAAAAGGGATCAATTCAAGTCCAATCCGTTTTTCTTCATTTAGGATAATAAATTTTTTTTTACAAAAATTCCAGCAGAAAAATTCAAAATTTTACGGTTAATAGTCACAAAATTAATAGTCTTAAAGTAAAAGTCCATGATAAGAGAATATTTAAAAAAAAAAAAAACTATTCAGGACAATAAATTGATTATGATGATATGATACAAATGATAATTACTGCGCTGAAAATCCCAAATGACATGTGAAATCTCCATCATGAAAAGTGATCAGCCAGAAATTGGGTAAAATATTTGGTCTGCCTTTAGCTAAGTTGACATTGTTCAACTTAGATGAATTGGGACTAAATGCATTACATCACTTGATGAAATTGGGTGTGAATGCACTATTATTGACAATATTACTCTTACAAAAAACTTTCCCAAATTATGCTTTTTTTTTTTCATTTGCATTTTTCCATTTTTAATATCCTCTCTCTAGCATTTGAAAATTGGCACCCTCAAAAATATGGTAAGCTTATGATTTATTTTCTAGACTCATTTCATGTGGCAAGAGCTTCAATCATACTGAGATATTTTTAAATAGATTTATAAGTTTATTATATTATTCATAAACAAATCCAATCATATAATATGATGATACGTATTTATAATTATTTTATTCATATTGATCGATATAAATATAATAATTAATAAATTTATATACATATGAATGTCATTTTGGCAGTCCGCTGGCTATCAATCAATTACAAATAACTATTAACAAATTAATTCTTGAAAAAAAAATGAAAATACGTAATTAAGCAAATTAAATTAAGTCAAGAGATCAAATACCCTATAGTTAGGGTTACTTGCCTTGATCATAATGAGAAAGCCACATATGCATTAATGGCAAATAACAAACTGCAGCAAGTAACCCATAAAAGCATGTGTTCCCACTTGAAACAAGACAAAGTTAAAATCCTAAAGAAAAGATAGAGCTGCTGATATATAAGACACCCAAAATTAGGACATGACGTTTCTTTTTATGTGGATGTGGCTCCAACCATCCTATTAACGCTTCATGGACTTTAGCCAACTCAAGTTTGCAAACAAACCGAAACTCAAAATATTATTTTAGCTAACACAAATTAAAGAGAAAAAAAACACTTATCTATATTGTCCTTTTTGGATATATGATACATACACCGCTCTTAATTTTTTTTTTTTTGGGACAAAAGCATCACCCTTAATTTCTTGAATAATATATATTTTTCATTTTTGTCCAGGATTTTTTTTGGTACAAAAGATCCAACCTGTTATTCCAATTCGGAAATTTTAGAACTTTTATTACCATACTAGTACCATTAAGCTAACATTTATTAGTTTTTTTAGGAGTTTTTCTTTCTAATACATATCTAATTAAGTTGAACTTAATCATATTTATTTGGAACTAACTCAAACATAGAGAGATTGGAATTTTATGTATAAGTCTCGCATATTAGGTATGGGAGATATTCATGTAGTAAAAAGTTGACTATATATGCAAATTTCTCAGGAATTCATATTTGTAGTCAATATCTACAACGTATGATGAGATCAATAATTTGCACATTTGATTATTTTTATTTTGAAGAAATAAATTAAATTTTGGATTTATATAGAAAGTGAAGCAAATTAATACTAGAAATAGAGAGCCATACATTGATTTTGAAAAAAGATGAAATTCTATCGACAAGATAATGTTCAGAATCACAAAACAAAAGTTTATCATGTTACGTCCATTTCAGGCTATGTACAATTGATATTTGACACACATATGTATATTGAAATCTGAATTGCAGGCTATTTACTTGAGAAATTAAAAAGATGGGCAGAGCCAGTTGGGCAGCATAGAGTCTTTAGACTTGCAGACACGTGATGGTCCTCACAATTCCACCAGAAACTGGTAATTATATTTCTCCGTTAGATAATCCATAAGCCAATCCCAAATTTTGGATAAAGGAGAAATTAAATTTTGTTAATTGGTTGCATTAAATCGGACATAAAAATTGAGGAAATTGAATGATTCACACAACCGATTTCAACTAAATTAGAGTGAAAACTTTAGTGAAAAATTTAACCGAGTTGAGTTGAAAGGAGATGGTCCTCACAACTGCTAGTTATACCTTTCATGAATGTTGCAAGAATGATTTATGCTTGCTATCTACTCCTTAAAATCCTAATAATAGCTACCCATGATAAAAAGTTTCTTGTTTGTCAAACTATCTTTAATTAGTTTTCACTATGGTTTGACAGATACTCACAAGCTAATTAGTTCCACTACGCTTACAAACTTCCATTGAATTGAGTTTGATTTGGGATCTACAATTAGAAAATAAAATATGGGTTTTTTAATTTGTATTTTGGAATCAAATTAATGGAATTTCTTTGAGAAGATGAAAATTGTGAGCAAACAATATAGAAAGAATACAGAAGAATGCATATAGAAACTAGATTGACATGAACAGCACATGAAGAAATAAAAAAGCACTCTCTTCAACGCACGAGGATATGGACCATATCATAGACAGATCTCAAAAGAAGATATTAGGTTAGTTTTAGATAGAAAATTTTTCTGTCAATCAACACCCTTACGAACCTTGGACATTGAAAAAAACAACCACCAGAAACCTTAAAAATTTCTGTTTTGAAGCAAGCATGATATTTATGTATATTCAAAAAAAGAAAAAGAGAAGAATGGAATTTTTATATTTAATTAATACCCAAATTCAAATGAAAGAAAATCAGACAGATGAATTCAAACATACCTCATCCACTACCGTTTTCCCCATGATGAATTTCTTGGTGGGTTAGATCGAAGAAGAAAAGGAAATTAGGGTTTATATGAATTAGGGTTTTTCATGTTACCGTCAGCAGGTGAAACTGCCAGATGATCTAGTCTCTCCTAGTCCTAGATAGGCTAATTAAGGAAAGCTCAGATCATGCTGGCAGCTTCAACTACTAATGGTACACGATAAGTTCATCGATGTATATAAAGAGATGCATGGTTTAGCCATTGATTTCTCTTCTTCCTTCTTATTCTTCTTTCAAACTTTCTTTATTTCTTTCTTCTCTTTCAACTATGCTGTTGAATGAAGGCATCAAAGATAGGGAAGAATAAGAGCATATAAATAGAGAGGAATTCTTCAAGACTTGGGTTTCTTCTTTCTCCACCTAAAGTTCTTCCTACTTACAATATTATTAATTTTGTCTTATGTGAGTCTAGAGATAACAAAAGCAGTGCCAATAGCAACAAATTTTAACATTTTCTGCTCAATTGGCCTAGTTTAATTAGTCATTTTGGTAATTCTATTATATTCAATAATTAATTAATTCTGAAACTGAAAAACCCAACAAGCAAAAAGAATCAAAAAGAAAATTAGTATTTTTTTTATAAACCAAAAAAAAAAAGGGAAATTAACGTGGTCCCAAAAGAAGGAAATTGAATATTGTCACGCCCACGCTTGCACATGCAGAGAGGGGCAGTGAGAGTTTGTAAGTATTACCTGTGAGGCTTTTGTTTTGATAACTTTTGTTGGATGATACCTTCAAATTTAATGTCTCTATTGTTATTTGTTGTGAGGTAAGGTAAACATCAAAACTATGAAACCAAAAAGAGTATAGATCAATAAATTCTTAGGTATATTGAGTTTACCACATCATTTGTAAATCAATTAAATCATCATACAATTGTATGTAATTAATTATTTTATTTTCATTGATTGATGTAAAGATAAAAATAAAATAATTAAATGCATATTAATGTATGATTGGTTGATCTAATAGACATAGACTAGTTAATAATTTCTCGTATAAAAAGCACAAGAATAGCATATACTAGTTAATTAATTTGCATGGAATTCCTTAATTAGATAGTTGCATAAGGTTCACATATATAATAAAGAAAATTAATTAAAGATGAAGGCAAACATGGTAAAATTTAAATCAGGATTACTATATACTAATTCTCATAAATTAGTTAGATTTAACTGGATTTAAATCGCATTTAAGCAACAAATTTTGGTAAATTTAGTGATAAAATTTTGAATTTGAATCCGAATCTAACTCTTTAACGAATTTAAAAAATATTTAATTAATATATATTCTAATGATCAGATCCAATTATTAATTAACATATGTTGATTTAATTAAAGTAGGTGGGGCAAATAATTAATATTTTTTTAATATTTAAATAATAGTAGTGGAGTTGCTCTGGTAGAATCCTATAGGTTAAGAAAACAAACACGAAACTTCACTATTATAATTTAATGTGGAAAATTCAATATCCTAATCAGAGAGCTCCATAATATAAAATTTAATGGAGTTAAAGTGGCTTTAATTAGTTTGCTCAGTGATGGTAACGTTTAAGACCAAAAATAAAATAAAATAATTGAAAGTAATTAATTAAGAGAGTACTCTGCAAAAAGTCTGGTTTTCATTGGTATGGTGCCAATTAAACCTACAAAAAACAATAATTAAAGACATTAATTACCACGGATTGGGTGACATTTGTAACTTTGGTTTGTCTGTAAAGTGTTCCATATGACTTTGGAAATTTTTTTATTTTTCTTTTACTTTAATCATTGCTTAACTTCCGATTTTGACAGTGGTTATTTAAGGGTAAATAATTATATTTCTCAACTTTTTAAAATTTACTTCTTTCGTCCGAAAAATTAGATTCATTTTTAAATTTTTTACCATCCAAAATTACAGGTAATGTATTTTTTTTTGAAATGTAGTTATTTTGTTTAATTATAAATATATCCTTATTAAATATGGTGAATTACTGTAATTATCTTGAGATTTGATTGAATATGCAAATTGATCTTTTTATTTTTAAAAAACATGTTATGAAATTTCTTATATTTGATTTAATACATTAGATAGTCCTTCTGTTAATTTTTTCCATCAAATTTGTCCTTATTTTTTGTCTTAAAAAATACCAAAAAAATATTAAAAAAAATTTATTGTCATCAATAATCAATTTGATACTAAAATGTTAAATTTGTCATTCTTTTTTAATGTTGTATTTTTTTAAATTAACAAAATGTCATATTTATCAAAAAATAAACGAGGAAATTTTTAGTATTTTTTAGTTGACAAACAGAATATTCTATTTAAAAGTTACAAGAAGTCTTTTTAGTTGTCGGAACCAAACATGAGATATTTCATAATGTATTTCCAAAAATGAAGTAATTAACTAGTATATTCAACTGAATCTCAAGAATATATTAGTAATTTACCTTATTAAATATATCAAAATGCCTATTTATTTTTTCAACTCTTACTTTAAATAACTCTTTAAATTGATTTACGTTTATATAATTATTAATTTGAGTCTTGTGTTAAAAATGTCAAATACATAATTATTTTCGAGATGATAATAAATGAAGAGCATTTTTGAAAAATATCAAGCAAAAATCATTAATTTAACTAAAATAACTAATTTTTTTAATATATATATCTTTTTCCAATGAACGAAGTATATAATAATATATAAATTTATACTAATTTTTAAAATTTGCTCCGTTTAAAAAAATGTTAAAAGTCTATCTTTTACACTTTACAACTTAGAATCCTGCTACTGAATTTGGACCATGGTGGTGCTTTTCATAGTTTTCTATTTTTATTTCTTCTTTAGTTAATTAGCATGTACAAAAGGTTCAAGACAGGATTAATATATATGAGGTAGGGTTATCCCCCCACATAATTACCTGTGTCTGCACCCATTTTCATTAACTATGGAGTATATACATTAATATTTTATATAATTAATTACCCACATACATCATAAATAGTATATAGTAGTTGAATAGATATGTTGGCTTTTTAGACTCATAGCACAGTCTCTAGCCTAACATCAAACTCATTGGTGGGTTGCCACTTTCTGTAATAAAGTATACAAAAAGTCCTCTTCTCTTTAATTAATTAATTAATTAGTTAATTAATCTATTTATAAATAATTTAATGACAACACATCTCCTCCACCCCACCCCCCCACTTTTCACTTAAGTGCATGCTATAGTATTCATTTCTTTGTGTTCCCCCATAATCAACTACATATATACTATTCCATATCTTTTTAACTTTTGAATTTATAATTGAATACTCCATATATAAGCAATTTAGTTTTAATTCAAATTAGTTTATCACTAATAGAAATTACCCATAATTGACCGTGGTTAATTATACATTTTTATCAGGAAATAACAGAAATCCAAACTCTAATAAGTGTATCAGGATTTTTTTTTTTTTAATATCAAAAAGGTTTATTTAGTAAGAAATCAATATATTCCTATCCCAAGGGAATATTGAGTCGGAGAATATCATTTTAAAACTATTACATC